>JANHFP010002581.1:87203-99068 GCA_032468135.1 Calamaria suluensis | reverse complement strand
CTTCCAATTTTGGGCAAATACTATTCTTGCTGCAGACATTATGTAGGGCATAAGGTATTGATTTTTTTTAATATTTCAAAACCAACCTCAAAACAGCATGCTGGCCAGCTGGTCTCCCTGCATGCCAGAGCATTGGAAACCCAAATACCAGCTGGCCAGCACGCACATGCCTGTTTTGAGGTTGGTTTTGGCTGTTTTCCATGCCGTTTTTTGGGCCGTTTTCCAGCACCCCAGCACCTGCGAAGACCAGCTTGCCAGCGCGCATGTGCGCACCGTAAACCAGAAGAGCAGCTGGCAATGACCTGCCATAGGTTTTCCATCACAGAATTATAGAAGTTTGCCTTCATTTAAGCACATGGCTGAGCTTGTCTTGTCTTGGAAGTTAGACAGGGTCAGTTTTTGTTACCTGGGAAAACTAGGTGAGATTTGGAAGTCAAAAGACTGGTAAGAAAGTAATTAGCAAATAGCTTCCTTGCTCTTACCCAAAAAAACCCCTACATGGTTGTCTCTATGTGGTTGCCTGGAATGGAATGTGACTTGGAGAAATCTTTATTCATTTTACTGAGCACAGGGATAAATATACAGCCTAAAATAATACTGCTAAAAAATGGTTGTCTTTATTTTCAATTAATATTGCTCCTAAAATTAATTTACGAGATTACTTTTAATTAGCTTCCAGAGTTTAGCACTTTGGGAATTATTCAGGCTTCTTGGAAAATATACTTTAATACAACATGAAATTAAATGAAATCCAGATGGGGGAAAATAACTTGTTGAGACTTGTTCAGCTTATCCTTTAAAAATAGCTAATAAAATGAATAAGGGTACTAGAGAAAAGGTTCTGTCCTTGAGTAGTTTAATATAGCTTGCATGAAGAAAACTCTGTAATCAGATACTGCATAATGAATATTTAAAATCAAACTGCCTAGAGGCAGATCACAACATTGCTTCAGCAGGATTAAATTTCAATTTTACCCAATTCCTCAGCATCCTTTCATTTCGATGGAGGTTTCCTTTATACTGATGGCACTATGGAACATGTATGAGATCTAAATGCATTTTATTGTTTTACATTAGTACTTTTTTAATGCTTAGTGCATTGGAGTAGTACAAATATCTGAATTAACACTAAGCACTTTTTGTATAAATTGGGTATTTACCTATATAATTAGTATTATATAAAATAATTCAGCCGTAATGACCTTAAATCATTAATATTACACGTATTATGGGAATACAAGTATAACTATAATTCCCATTAAAACATGGAAAGACTAAAGCTGGCATGATATGCCCTTTCCCTCCAGACGTACTCACACTGATTGGAAGAAAGCTATATGAAGCAATTGTGTCTAACAGGGACATAAACTGGAAACAGTTTTGCACCACACACACATCCAATTGATTCTTCATACAAAATATACTTTTATCTCTTTTTAGTAAATGTTACAAATAGAATAATAAGGTTGATTTTCACTCAATTTAGCTGATTTTCCATAACATATAACACTAGACATTGTGCTATGAACCCTTATTTATTAATATGGTCCTTCAAACACTCTAAGGGAATACTTAAAATTGTTTCTTACTTTGTTTAACATGTACATGAAAAACTATCCAAATGGTATTCAGCAAGACTGAATTTATCCTAGTGAGTGTTTTAAGACTCATAAATATTTGACCACTGTAACAAATTGGCTTAACACTGGGAAAAATACATAATGATGGGGACTCATCTGGTAGATAGGTTATATGCAGATAGAGACCATCTGGAATTTGAACTTTTTACCTGACCCATGGCTGGACTGTGTTTGTTATCCAAATTGTTTTATTAGCAAGATTTGTGCTTCAAAGAAATAGAAACACATAGTATAAAGAAAAAAAAACCCCTTAAGCTATCTTTGAGATTGTGTCTTGTGTTTTGCTCATTTTAATTTTCAAGAGCTACACAAACCAAAGTGTTATAAAAATAAGGTGAATTTAGAATGTAATTGTACAAGGTGTTCCAAAAACTGAAATGCATTGGTTTAAAATGCATGTCATCACAAAATTGCCTGATATGTAATACACTGGAAAAGCAAGCATTATTTGTACAAACCTTTGAATATTTTAATATCTTGAGGAAAATTATTTGTAATTATTAGGAAATAGCACAACTTGACTTAAGAACATTCTTAATGCTATTTGAAATGGTAAGATGTGTCTTTTAAGAAAGATTGTGGTGATAAAATTGCTTTAATTTTTAAAAAAACTTATTTGTGTTAAAATAGTCATACATATATTGGCCCAAGAAATGGTAAAATTAATATTTAAGGTCTACAATCATAGCATACTGATATGTTGCCATATTAGTTTATATTGACTTTATAACTATCAGAGTAATTAATATTCATAAGCATGGGTGTCTAGATATTGAAAAACTATTTTAGGTATGAAAATTACTTTGTATATTAAAGTACATGTACTAAAATATAGTAAATAATTTAAGACTTCAACATGAAAATAAAGTTTCTTAACAAAAGAGAAGCTGGAAGTCTTTGGATAACATACAAAAGAAACTCTTTATACATTTATTCAACTAATTTTAGTCTTAAACAAATAAATGTATTCTATAATATATACATTTAGGATGTCAGTGTCAATTTTAGGTTTGGGAATATAATTTGCTTCCCATACACTGCCTCATAATTCATTTCCATATCAAAGTATATATAGAGTACTTGAAAGAATTCATATTTTCATCAATTATAGAAACATGTTCTTTAAAAATGTAGAGCATTTCTAAGATGATCAAACTGTTGTTAATGGGATAAAAGCATCACAGAGAGACACCATATGACAGAATAAAATAAATCATTTAAAGATGCATCCACAAGTCAGAGTTTTTAAATGGTTAGAAAATATTATAATTAATTCAAAAATATTTTGATTCAATAATCCATGGTATATATATTTTCAGAATGATAAATAATAAATAAATAATAAAATACAAAAAGCATATTGAAACATTCCTATTAAGAAAGCCAAGAGGGAAACACAGAAAAAAAAGTATTTAAGGGAATAAAAATTATTATGCAATAAATTGACAGATATATTTCCCTATAGGCTGTTCAGTAGGAAAATTGAACTTTATGTATTTGAATCCTGTAAAAGATATAACTAGTAAAAAATTCAGTTTGCTTTGGAAGTAAGACAAAAACACAGGTTAGTATCATAATTCCAAATATAAACAACGTATTGGAAAGAATTATCTATTAAAACAGGATCATTATTTATTGTTAAAACATACCAAATATTTTTTTTAGATTTAAGAAAGATCTTTGTCATGTTATTATATGAAAATATAGTAAACAAGTACTTCCATACATATCAACTGCTTAAAGTCCAGTTTTCTTAAGAATGCCACTTCATCAAGATGCCTAACACATTACACCTGCATACATTCTCCTGGGTTTTTTTTGAATCGCAGCAACTTCAGCAACATTAATTGTCACCAACACCAATAATACAGCATGTGCAGATTCATGAAGTAGTTGCTGAAAATTATAACAGTCTTATATAAGCATAAATACTGACCCTTGTATTCTGGAAGTGCAAAAGAGGATGAGAAGGAGTAAAGTGAGCAAAAGTTTCATGCCACAGATAACATCACCAAATATTGTAAAAATAACTCTTGTCTCAATACTGCAATGGGTTTTACCAGTCTCTTGGTACTTTTGCATCTACATTAAGTAACATTTTATGAAACCATGGTGTAAATAAATAATAATTTTAAAAGTTTAAATAAATAATTTGGTAACTTCTCCAACTAGATTAGGTTTCTAACATCTAGGGTTACACAGTATAATGCCAGTTTCAGCTGCCTGAAAGATCTTCAGCATACTGAAGGCTGTTGGAATCCTTTAAAAAGTCTGAGAAACCACAAAGAATCCAGGAATAAAGTTGAGTAAACATAAATAGTAATGGTGAGTAAACACCATCCTGAGTTCAACCTGATTTCAGCATGGTAAAAAATAAACAATTCAAATATTATTGATGGCAATAAGACAGTTAAAATATGTTTTGTCAGCAAGGATGGGTTCTACTTACATTAACTACTGCTTCTCTTCATGCACAATTGGTGTGCGCCCTCTGTGCATGCACAGTGGAGCATGCACATCAAATATGCACTCCGCACATGCGCAGTAGAGCATGCACTCCAAACGTGCGCTCTATGCATGCACAGCAGACCACCCATGGCAGCACACACACCACATGTGCGCTCTGTGCATGTTCACAACCATTTTGGAGATGAGAGGTGTGGCAATCAGCTCTGTTGTGCTGATTCAGCTGACAGGGGAAAAAAAAGGTAAAAATCACGCCAGGGTAGGTGGGAGGGCCTAGCTAGTGGACGGTGAGAACCGATTCGCTGACATCATCCAGTCATCACTACTGGATTGCGCAAACTGGTCCAAACTGGGAGCAACCCATCACTGTTCATCAATCTTATCAATGCTTGGAACAAAAGGTTTTTTGCTGTCTAAGACAAAAATCAACATGGCAGCCTTCATCCCTGTGCACTAAAGCAATTTGTTTGGTAACATTCATTATGACTGACTGTTTCCTGCCATATATGGTAACAGCAGATTAATTTAAGGGCAGACAGTGTGTTATGTGTCACAAGTCAATTTCTTGCAAGTATTTTAATATCCTGGCATCTGGTTCTAAGACCACCCCACAATAGTACATGAAGACATTGGACATTGTTTTAGTTTATCTCTGAGAGGGGAAAACTTTTATGAGGTTATGGCCTTACAGGCTTTTTAAAAAAATAACACTGTAAGGTTTTCAGGGAAACTATAGAACTGTAAGTAAGTTGGCTGCTGGATATATCTTAATTTCTTATCTATTTATTTTTTGTTTCTCTTTGCATAGCATAAAGCAGTGATGGTTAACCTTTTTTCCATCAAGTGTCAAAAGCAGGAGGAGCGCAGCAGGGGCGTGTCGCCTGCGTGCCCACACCCACAATTCAGTGCACTCCATCAATTACTTTATCCCTGCCATAGGTTCACCATCACGGACATAGAGGAATCTGGGAAAGTTATTTTAGCTCCAAATGCCATTGGGCTGTTTTGTGCTCCAGCTCCTTCTGACACAAGGGCTAACACTGCTTTCATTGACCTAGTTAAGTAGATCATATGAACACAGACTCAATGTTTTTGGTTTTGTACTTGATTATAAAAACAGAGGTATCCTAAATATATATTTGACACATGCTAAATAGAAATGCAGAACTTAGTATGGGATTATACCATTCCACTTTATGTTAAAACTCAACACCAATAGTGGTATTGGTCAGTTTCTTTAATAAACGTTAGCAGAGCTGTTCCTCTTTCTCTTCTTTCTCCCAATACCTCCAATAGGAATACATAAAATATGTATTCTGATTCATTTTTAATAGTATATAATTTGCAGAAATGCCTGCAAGAAAACAACAAAGCTCAGAAAGCACCAAGAACCCCACAGCTCAACCCTGAACAACAAATATTATCTTCTATTGGTAAAATTTGAAGCTAGTACTATTCAGAAAGATACTAATATAGTGTTTGCCACAGAAATCAAGCAGAATAATTGAAAGATGGCTCATTGAAACAAGATGTAAAAAGTCTTTACAAGATGAAAGTACCATGACATCTCACAATGAAAGAACAATGTTTTACTTTTTCCAGATGTGTGAAGCTTTGAAAGCAAACCATCAAATCTTTTCTTTCATTTCTTGAAAATTGAACTTTAAGATGCAAGTATAAAGTTATGCATTACTCTCTTGTAAACCCTGCAATTTATTCCCTGTGGGTAGTGAATATGTTGACTAAGAACATTCCAGTCTACTTTTCCAACCACTAAACCAAATTTGGGGAACAAACTACTTCAGGCTTTACTATTACAAACATTGGTAATGCAATATCTAATTGATTTTATCCCTTTCCTGGCAGTGTTTTCTAGTGTTTTTTGTACTGGCATAATTCTGTAGATCTGAAATGCGAGTACCATAAGGACATACAACAGAAATTCTGTGAAGAATTTTATTTTTTAAATTTGTATGGGTATCCTGGGTATCATTTATACACAACATATATTGTTTTTTGCATCACAGTAACCTTAAAAAACAAAACTCTAAGGATGAAAATCATATCTCCAGATACTAAATCCATTCCTTTTGAAAACCAACTATTCTTTTGGCATTTTAAAGAGCTCACACAGAGACATTATCATTAGCTACTCTAATATAAGGAAATAATTTAAGATAATAATTTGATTATTTTACTGCAATAAGTGAAATAGATTTTTCAAGACATTATATTTATCAGTGGAATGAAAAATGAAATGTCAGTTGACAAGCATGTGATAGGTAAACAGAAGGACTGACTGAAATTTATGAAATACATGGATGAATGATTTTGAACAGAATCTTGTGCTTCCTGAGAAGCATGAAGACCTCCAATATAGTTGAAAGAATCAGTAGGATGGAGTCAGCTAAATGAAGCAAGGAAGGCCTTCTAGGAAAAGAGACTTGGAATAGTATGGCTAAGCAAACACGTATATCATTAATTTAGCCTAATTTAAATAATCTAAAATAATTCTGCTGTATTATGAACACTACATTTCAGATGACAAAAATTTATTCTCTTTCATATATAAGACATGAAGGGATTTCATTTGTACAATTGTATACTTTTTCCTGCAATTGATAATGCTTCTACTTAATGAAAGTTTTGGTCCATTCTAGACAGAAAAAACATTGAAATGAAAGTGGCTGCAGCCATGGACAGTTAATTATCAAGTTGTATCTTTCTCTGAAATATGATAATCTGGAAATTATGACCTCCTGGCATGATTTAAATACTCAACATGTTTAAAACTCTTGACCTGAACTCAAACAGCAAGAGATATCTATCTCTAGCAGCAAACTGACTATACTATCTAATTTCTGAGATAATTTGTTTTGATTGGATCTAAAAACAAAATTTCAAAGTTTTTTGATGGGAAAGGAAGGATGGGAGGGAGGGAGGGAAGGAAATGGGAGGGAAGCGAAAGGGACACTAATGTGGGAAGAGCTTACCTAAAGGCTGGGTATTGTGGATGTGTAGTTCAGGGCTCCAGTAGGCTAAGATTTATGAAAGTGGCAAGAAGAAAGGGAGTTAGATATCATGTGCAGCCTATTGGTAGCCTATCTGTGGTTTTATCTTATATTTTCTTTTAGAAAAGTAGACAATTAACAAAGCTGCTTTAAGGGTCTGTAATTCTTATGGGAGAATTCTGAATACATTTCTCTAAGCAAAAGCGAATTTCAGTGCTGCTTCACAGAAGGCACATGACTTCTAACTAACATTTCACACTAACACCATTCCAAACATTTAAAGATCTGTACCAAGATAATTAGTTTGGAATGCAATAATAGGGGCAAAACTAAAACATGACCATGCATGAAAACACGGTAAATCTAAATTTAGTCCCAACATTTATATTTCTTTTCTGTAGCAAAGACAGAAATAGTTATTTGTCAGCTATATAAACAAATACCAAACCACTTTAAATCTGCAGTGCTTTTACTTACTTGTATATGACTCACTGCTTCTGTCTTGCTGCTTATTTTTTGTGTATATGTTTAAGAGTATATTTTTTAATGTCCTGAAGGTCAGAGTTAATATTCTTAATAAGATAATGGAAACTATTTCACTATCCCATAGCCACTCCAGTAGTGCCCCTAATCCTGACCCAAACTATTCTTTACATTTATGGAAAGCCCAAGCAATCAATCTTACTTTATATATTAAGTTATCCTTTGCCCTTCAGATCCCTTGGAATCTACAGCTACAACATATTTTCTGCGCTCTAAAATTGAAAGTGAAATCTTAAAGCCTCTTGCGTATTTAAACAAATGTGAAACAAATGTCATGCAAATAACCGAACTAGACTATTTCTTTACCACAGCTAATGATTACAGTGTGAAATATAGTGATTACTTAGACCATGTATTTCCTTGAGAGTGTGGGCTACAAAAATCCCATGCAAAACATACGCTACGGCTTAAAAGAAATCATAGCATGAAATAAATAAGGAAGAAATTCCCTAAGCCAGTTCAAGTACTTGCTTAATGGTGTCCTTCCTCATGTCAGCCTCTTTCAATGTTACAGGGTCAGAGCTTAGAAAATCATTCAATGTAACAAACAGGTCAAAAGAACGAGGAAAGGATCAGTACAGTCTGTTGTACTGAAACGGATAGTCTTTTTTAAAAAACATATAGAACCTCAAGTAATACTCTGACACTACTACCCAAAGGAATAATTTAAGTTATTCCTATGGTTTTACTTATATCCTACAAAGCTCACTTGCAGTGCCTGTAAACACAAACACTGGTGGATTACATGTCACATATAAGTGCTATCCATACAAGAGTTAAACTTTTAGGGCTAAAACACAGTTTGACCCCCAACACAACTGAAGGAAAATAATAATATTCTTCCTTCAGTCAGCATTTGCTGTATTGTACAGAAAGCCAACCGAATGGAACATTGTCCTAGACCTAGACAAACGGACTGAGCCCACAGGACAGGCTGTAAATTTTAAACAGTACCTGATTGTCCTGACTGAAATGCAGTATTTCCACATTAGATTCCACATTGCACTGCCATCTCCCGTCATGACCACCTCAGAAGTGTTGCAAAAGGCACACTTGTTCTGAAGAACCTAATAAAGTAGCGCATTTAGCCGTTGCAGAGCAAAAGTTAGCCAAGTTTCAGGAGACAGTCAAGCTCTCTGATTCATGATCTCACAATGATTCCCTAATGTCTTCTGGCTTAAATGCTGCAACTCACAGAGGAAAGCCAGTTTTCCCATCTGAGATCTCAAATTACTGCCTTCTTCAGTATTTACATTATTCACTAACTAGGAAATCCAGCTCTGTTTGGAAAGAAACAAATCCTTAGTACAGATGACTAAGGAAGTAACTTATTGGTTATTTGCTTCTCTGGTTCCAGAACATTATTTGCTAGAACCAGTTATTTTAGGAATAGGAAACACAATTAATTCATGTGACGGCAATAGTGTAAATAACCCAACACTTTTGCCTAATGTAATGAAATTCTGTGCCAGAAAAAGTATGAGTAATATTCCAATGCTGGATATGAACACATATTACAGGAATTACTATCTACACTCCCAATACTGTATTAAAAACACTCACAAAGGGAAGTCTGTTACTGAAAAGCTACTCAAAAGGAAAAGCTTAAATGAAAAAAGAGGAAAACTGGAGAAAAAACCTGCATGGTAATTCAATCTTTAGATTTATTTTATCAATCTAAAATAATGAAAGAAATGTTGCACTTTAAGCATTATTACATACTTGTTATAGATAGATAGTATATGTGATGTATGTGTTACATTACAGTGTAACATTTGCTTTACTACTGAATAGTCATTATTTCAAGAACCATTTTGCCTGTGCCATCATTATATACAGTTATAAATCTAATAAAAGAGATCCTTCTGTTCTTGCTGCCTATGGATTTCATGGAACACTTTTAATGCAAAGTGAAATAGAAAACACATCCAGATTCTTATGGATTGTAGGAACAAAGATATGTATTTGTAATGATGTGGTATTGAGAAACAAAGAGCCAAATTCAAGCCATTTTCTGAACAAGAATGCCTTTATATTATAATCCTTGTTTTGTTTTTCTGAGAAACAAAGCTTTATACTTGGAGGAAGGTCAGAGCTTTCTGTGAATATTGTGATGGGTTTTTTTCTTATTACAACTTAATGTAAATTAGTTTGTAAAGAAAACATTATCAATCATACACATGAAAATAAGATCATTTTCAAGAGCCTAGATAATTATTTTGTAAATTCTGATACACATATTCAGTAATGAGAACATTTTCAATTTTTGATTTTGCAATTTGAAATTATAGAGTCTGTAACGGCAAACTCCAAACTTTTCATTGCACAGTATATTTCAAATGTAATTTTTTTCTATCCTAGATATTCAAAGTGTTTCCTACTCCATTAATTATCTACTACTCCTTTACCTGGCTAATGTAAGCCTCATAAAAAAAGAGCAGCAGCTACATATGTAAGACAGCCGACAACTGCAGATTTTTGGTCCCTACCCCTCCTTTATAGTTATTGTACATCTCTCTTTTCTTCAAGTTGTTTGAAGTACTGAAGAATTCAAAACTTTATTCATTGCGTTATGACAATTTTGTTGATCCTAATAAACTTATTGTTCTATTTGTATTTTTTTCTCATGTATACAAAAATAAACACAAGCTACATACTTTGTCAGCCATTTTTCATTTTCTTTCATTTACAGTAGATATATAGGAAAAGTTGATAAGGAGAACATTGTTATTGTGTGATAAGAGGAAAAAACTGACAGTTACATAGAGTAACTTTGACAACAGAACAACGAACCAAAGAGATATTTTCTTTCTGTTTTGATTAAAACATGTTTTAATTCTAAAACCTAAAAGGTTTTCACTGACCGAGTCATGAGCCAATGTGAGTAGGGCTTGAGAAATGAGTGTAATTACCATACAAGATGAACCCTCTTAGCTATGACTGCCATCTGTTCTTTGAGCAGGAACTGTAAATCCAGGTGGATCTCAATGTTTATCAATTCAGAGTCAAGGCTAGCTAGATGGATATTTCTTGATGGGGAGGGGCTTAAAACCCAGGCCAGGACTGACCTGAAACCTGATCTTCCATATCCAAACTCCTTCAGCCTCCAGGCACTAGGAGAACCTTGATGACATCATTTTGGTGACCTGGGATAAAGATGTATGATTGAATATCATCAGTGTACTGTTAATTGTTAATGAATGATCTCACCCAACAGCTCCATGGACCCAGGGGAAGGTAGACTTCTGAGGAACCCAAGGAAAGTAGGGGTCTCAATATCTTCCCCTCAATCGTGTCTGGAACCAGACTGAAACAAAGGAGAATAACTACTGAAGCATCTCAGTAGTGTGTCTCCCACATCTAATCCCTTATGCTGAACAATACCATGACTGATGATCCTGAAAGCTGGTGAGTCCACAATGGATGCTTTATTATCATTCTGAGCCTATCAAAGATTATCAGTACATGTGATAAATGATATCTCAGTGTTATAGCCAGTCTTGAATACCAATTGAAAAGGATTCAAGGGACAACCTGTCTCTTCCAGTACACTATGGAGGTACTGGTTAATTGTTTTTCAACAATCTTCACTAACAAGGGTCTAACAAAATTTAACTGAAAATGGGTCTAGCAATAGATACTTGAGAAGTTTCATTACTATCTCTTTCAAAACAAGTAGCATTATCCTACCTACTGACCTACCGACTGACCGACCTAACTACATTCAAAATGGTAAACACTAATTAATACACACGCTTCTTACTTCCCTCAGAACAACATTGGGCTGATAGAGAGTGTCTGGCCCAAAGTCACTCTAGAATCTAATAGTCTTATCAGATGCTGGGGGTGGGCATAACTGAACTGGTTCTACCTCCCTGCAGTGGGTTGCCACCTCAAAGAATTCCATCAATGGTGTGATCTATTGACACTCCCTGTAAGCTACATGGTGCATAGATGCCTTGTTGACTTTTGTTAGCTAGCAACACAACTTTCGGGGGGGGGATCACTGCTAGAAGCAAGTAAGTGTAATATTTCTGGAAGAAAGGAAAGATAGTCGTGAAAAGCTGGCGGGGGAAAGGAAGAGGGGCAGTGCAGGGATCCAGAGGGTTCGGGGCCAAGTGGGGACAGCAACATTTCCACCGTGATGGGGAGAGGCAGACATGGCGGAGGCAGAGGGCCATATCAAGTGAAGGGAGCACGACCTC
>JANHFP010002581.1:67785-84085 GCA_032468135.1 Calamaria suluensis | reverse complement strand
CCAGCCAGTAGGAGTTGAAGTCCACAAGTCTTAAAGCTGCCAAGTTTGAAGACATCTGGCCTAGAGAAAGAGATGACAGTTGCTTTAAGTTATCTGTGCAGTCATACTCTTGTAGAGAAGTTATTCATCTATCTGAGCACCAATTATTGCCTATCTGACTTCACAACTGAACTACAAACCATGTGTTTAGATGATGAGATGATCATACAAATCTAAGAGCTTTGATGAACCTTTTATATTTGCCACTTTTTGATCATATGAAAACCATCCTACTAAATGGGTTCAGAGAATATGCACAGTCCAAAAGATGGTGAACACACAAATACCCAAACTTTGTGATTCACCATGTAGTCTTAACATAGTACATGCAGAAGCAACCATGGCTAACAAGACTTCAGAGAACTACGTGCACTTTTATATAAAAATACTTTTTCTTACCTCTGGACTCCAAGCCGACGAGCTGTCAGTTTCATCATTCCTTTCAAATCCTTGGTTGCTGAAAGCTGTTTCCATTTCCAAACTCCCTTCGGTTTCTTGTCGGCTGAGGCTGGGTGCTGCACTAACATCCACCTCAGAGTCTTTGTGCTGCCCAGAGCCCCTGCTCTCCACCACTCTCGAACTGATAGACAGAAGGTCATCTTCATGAGAGGACAGGTTGTCCTGGTAGCTCAGGTGGCTGAACCCATCTAAATCTAATTCATTTCAAACAAAAGAAATATTTAGATAGATATACACACTCCCATTCAGGACCCTGAAATTATACTACATAGATTCTGAGTTACTAGCATGAAACAAAATTATTCCAGTTCAAAAAAAGGTTCTGAGGAGTCCAGATTTAGTTATAAATGATAAGACACTGATATCATTTAAAGGTATGACCATAGTTAGTCCCATACTAAGAGGTTTGTTTCAGGTATACCAGGGCTCCCCAAACGTGGCGACTTTAAGACTTGTGGACTTGGGAGTTGAAGTCCACAAGTCTTAAAGTCACCAAGTTTGGAGATCCCCAATGCATAAACTCCCAATGATTGCTTCCCTATGATGAACATCATAAATACGTACCCTATTTCCTCCCAAAATAATACATCCCCTGATAATAAGTCCAATCAGGCTTTTGAGCGCATGGCAATAAGGTCAAGCGCTTATTTCAGGGTTCTAAAAATATAAGACAGAGTCTTATATTCGGGGAGACACAGTATTTTCCTATATCAAAGTTATGCATTTTTTTCAAGCTGAGAGCTTGATTTGATCTTTCATAGGTTTAGCCAGCATGAAGGCCCAATCAACAGAAATAGGACTAAGACACATGTATATTTAATTAAAATAAATGACAGAATAGATAACTGCAGATTTAAATTTAAGTTAACAAATAATTTATTTGCAGATGTTATAGCTTTCACCAATCCAAAGGTTCTGGGCAGGTTACAACACTAAAAATATAAAACAATGAAATATAAACTATTTTTTTCCAGATTGGATACCACTGGTAACAATTTACAATTGAAGGCTTGGTGGAACTGAACCATCTTAAATAACTTCTATAATGAAAGCTTTATAAAACTTTGGCAGTAAACTGTTCCAAAATAAGGCAGACACAAGAATGAAACGCTATTGACATGATCTTTCTCCGAATTATTAATAATTGTAAATGAGTGATTATGTGCCACCAAATCAGAGTATACTCTTAGCAAACTCAGAGACAGACATTCTGCACGATGATTTCTTTTCAGGTCTTTCAACGGTGTACCCATTGCCACTGTAATCAAACTAATGTTCAAGAAGTTGAATTAACTATATTAGTGTAATGATTTCCACCGTCTTTTATTAAAAATTACAACAGAAGTGCAACTTTTGAAGGACTTCTGGAGCACCAGAGTCAAGGCCCTTTGGAAGGCTAAGAATTGTTCCTTCTACACTGCAACCCCTATACCCAGTAGAAAGGGGAAGTGGAAGCAAAATTGTCAGAATCAGGAGTAATAGAAATAGTTTCATAGTGTTCAGATTTGCTGCTGAGATTTCCAAACATTTATAGAGCATTTCTCTCTCATTCAAGTCTTCCTTAAGTCACCACTGCTTATTCTTTTATTTCAATAACTGAAAACCAACTCCAACCAATTCCAATATCTCAGGGGCTGCTTCAAAGAAGAGGGAGTCAAGCTATTCTCCAAAGCACCTGAGGGCAGGACAAGAAGCAATGGGTGGAAACCAATCAATGAGAGAAGCAACTTAGAACTAAGGAGAAACTTCCTGACAGTTAGAACAATTAATCAGTGGAACCACTTGCCTCCAGAAGTTGTGAATGCTCCAACATTGGAAGTTTTTAAGAAGATGTTGGATAATCATTTGTCTGAACTGGTGTAGGGTTTCCTGCCTGGCAGGGGGTTGGACTAGAAGACCTCCAAGGTCCCTTGCAACTCTATTCTATTCTATATATTAAACCATGCTGTTCTTTAACTAAAACATAACTAAAAAAGAATTTGAAATAAGTTATACTTATAATCCATTTTGCTACAATATGTTAATCATCACCTCTATAATAGGAAATATTTTTGAATCTTACTTAGTAATGTTCAAAATAGCTTAGAAAGGATATACAACTCAGTACGCTATAATCCCTGAGTTCCTTTTTATCTATGAATGCAAAATTACAACCGATTATATAATTGTGAGTTCAAATAATATATTATATTTAAAATTAGCTAACACCTCTGCACTATTGCATGTTAAGGAATCTAAACAAACATTAGTCACTTAATTGAAATAAAATAGATGACAGTGAAACCTTTTATTTTTCAGGTTAAAGCTAAATTAAGGCTAATTACCTACCTTAGTAGCCTCCACTGTGCAAATACAGCATGGATATAATGAAGATGGAGTGGAAGTTAGACCTTCAAGGCAGACAAGAGCAGATAAATGAGTAGTAGACTTAAGACTTGCATACTTTCTGCAGAATGTTCATGTCCTCTTTTACTATGATGCTGGTTTGACACTTCCAAAGTTCAAAATACGTTTCAGTTTCCATAAAGTATGATTTGGGATACTGAAAAGTATCACGGAAGGCTATGAGTCAGAATTATTTTTAGAATTAAAAATAAGCATTAAGCACAAGTGCCATAAATATAACAAGATATATTAAATAAGCTGGATTGTTATGCCAAAATCAGGGCACACTCAAAGAGGGAAGCAGTAAGAGAAGACCATGTTTTACAAAATCTCAAGGAACTGTCTGAACCAGACCTTCAGTGCAATTGCATTATATATTACATATCCATACTACATATGCAAATTAAAATAAATATTTATGGATCCTGGCAATAGACATAAAATGTTATTTCATTCATCAATGTTGTAGAAAATTGCCTCTCCATTGTGATAGTTACTGTCATAACTATAATTTGCAGAGAGATTGCCATCATCACGTCATAAATTTGTATTAATTTGCTCTATATTTCTGGAAGAAGCTGTGATATGGACTCTATTAAGATGGTACTGTTCGTTTTAGTAACTATTTCTGTTTTGCAGCAGGGATAAAAAGTTTTTATTAATAACATTATTGTATAGAACGCAAAACATCCTTTAATCCATTGATCTTGGAACAAAGGTAAGGATTTGATATTTTTGTATTTTGTGATATTCCTTTTTAAAAAAAATATGGCATTAATTACAAAATTTTCATTTTCATTATTACAACTAAGCTATGGTGCACACATTATGGCCATAACACTAACACAGTTGATTAATTGTTTTTTTTTACACATGCTGCAGTGGATTGGATTAAGCATTGGATTAATTGGTTTTTTTTATACATGCTGCATTGGATTGGATTAAGCATTGAATTAAGTGGCTATCTGACTCCTTTAAATTACTGAAAAAATATACAAGGATCTCTTAAGTTAGTCAAGATTTTAGTAGAAAATAATATATTGAAAATAAAACAAAAAAAAGCTTTATTGCCAATTGTACAAAAAGGCAGAATTTTATCAAACATTAGTAATAGTACTCTTAAACTTAAGGATATTGTATGCACACATGTATGTATGTGAATGCATATATGATTCATATTTTTGAGAACAATAATTTAGAAGATATTTAAATAACAATTTAAGATTATTTTTAAAGTATCATAATTCTATAGTATTTATGTCAATAAATCTTGGGAAAATGCAGGGAAATTTTTTTCTTTAAAAAATCTCATTATCTGGCTGTATACAGAAATAAGTTTCATGATTCTGAGCTTGAAAATAACATATTGGTGCTACACTAGTAATATCATTATGTGGCTTGTAATTTCAAAACATGCTAGGGAGAATTTTTATGCCTTCACTTCTCCAAACATTGTCTTCCATCGATTAATTTATTTAGAGTTGCATCTTAGTCAACAACATCATGTAAAAAAATGAATGAAAGATTTTTCCTTCTCCCCTTTCTACCCCTGCTATCAATTACATTACTGTAAGTGGAAACAATCCTTAAAATATATAGTTTTACTAAACTATAAGAGAAGATGACGGGTTTACAGTCAGTTTCTATGACATTCCCTAAAGAAGAATAGATAGGGCTCAATGGATGGGAGAGGAGAAGCACTCAAACCCGCTCATCATTACTACTAAAAAGTGGCAATGCTATTTGAAAGGGTCAACCTATAAAAATATATTTAATATGGTTACAGTGGGGGGGAATAGTCCCTAGTCTCATTTGCTGCATGGTGGTCTTGACACTTTGCATCATTACCCTATTTATCTTTGATTCCTTCTATACCTTTCCTCCCAGCTCACTGACCACTTATTTCTCATGTAAGCTTTACTCTTACTCTCTTTTCGGGAGTATGGGGTGGGGATATAGTTCATGTTAATTAAGCCACTATGATGAAATCTATTTAATCTTTCTGTCTCACTAGTTTAGAGTGGATGTTTTGTAACACAATAACAATTTTGCTTATCGTAAAACAATTATTGACATCTATATGGTTATGATAACTTCTTGGATACCAAAGGAAAACGTCTGTCAGATGTCCTTTCCATCACCAATACTGTCATAGTCTTCCTTACTTTACTAGCTTTTACTTCTGTCTGTGAATTAATCAAAATTTATTCAAGTATGCACTGCATCCTATATTTTAACCAATCATGAATCTTGTTTAAAAGGAATAGTATTAAAGTATGATCCGAGAAATCATTAAACTGTCTTTCATATTTTATATAATTTCCCACTGCTCTTCAAAAAGTAATGACTGCTTAATTGAAAACAATTTTGTGTCTTTCCAGCACACCTTAAAAATATGGACGTTACATTTGAGGCAAACTTGTTTTTAGATCAGCAGTAATAATATAAATTCTCATAATATTCAAAACAACATATTCTAAAGTATAAGCATATTGTCCAAATTTGTATTTTAAGAAGACAATTTCATTGTTGCAGTACTGATATCATCACATTTAACTATATTTTTCTAACTGTCTTATAACCTTTTCCATCAATGGATTCTTCTACTTGATTCAGGAAGTGGTAGTAAAATATAATAGAGAGAGGCTCCACTGATACATGATCAAGTTTATTATCATGCTAATCAATTTTCTAGGTTTGTACACTATATTAACCATAAACTAATTAAAGAGACTGGGCTGGTATAATATCTTCAGTTACATTAAAAAAAACTAATCTAACCAAACTTGACCATAGCAAACTGTTTGTTGTTTTAATGTATTTGCTAGATCCCCCCCATGGCTACATTAAGCATGCTTTCTGAACACACCAGATTGTCAAATTATTTTCTGTGACTTGCAACTGTTCTAAGTGCACTTAATATAACAACTTCATTCATCTGCATGTTAGATCATATCATTTAGAGGCAAACACATACCCATTTACAGGACAAAAAGAATCCCAAACCTTTTATTACCCATCTCTCCATAAATAATGTGCAAATGAAAGAGTAAACTGATTTCCAATTCAGATCATACAATTTCACACAGACACTCATTCCTCCCTCCCCCCTTTCTCTTTCTCTCCTTCTCACATACACACATTGTAAATGGCCTTCAAGCACATTCCCAAGAACATTTAAATCAAAGATTTAAAAATTCAAATGAAGAACTGGAAGTGTCTACAAATTGGCTAATATATATTTAAACTAATTTTATATTCTCTGTCATCTAGTATTCACTTTTTGTTACTTTGTTACTTTCAAGAAACAAAAGGTTTAACTTAAACATTATATTACAATTCACAATTCAAACTTTAAGACTTTAATGCTTAAAGTTTAACTTAATTTATTTTCGAAATGCACTTTTCATTTTGTATGTAAATCCAGGCCATTTCATTTTATTATATAGAAAAATAATAATGAGCAGAACAAAAGGAAATAGTTTATACTTCTTCTCATTTATATAAGATAATGCTAATTAGACAGGAATTAGCCATGAATGAAAGATGCATATAAATAGTAAATGTTTAATTATTTGATGCTGAAATATTTTTAGCTAAAATAATATAGAACCTCCTTATGTGGATCAAAATGTGATTTCAGATTTCTTGCAACACAAGCTTTAAACTTGAAATAAGAGTTTAAATATTTCTGAAATTCTCAACAAAAAGCAGTAACTTCAGAACTATATAATGAGATATTATTTTAAGATATAATTTCTTAAAAAAACTGCAAAATTCCTTTGCAATACTGATATCATAAAGTTCAAGTTAACAATCTTGCATAGCTCTTATTTTATGACAAAAAATTAATATATTAATGATTGACTGATTTTATTAAAAATAGCTTTCAATCATTATTAATGCTTGTGTTACTATGTGTTACTCTAATTAAGAAGTTATTCTCAATAGTTAGACTTAAAAAAGCCATCTGTGTAGCATACATGTCAAATTAAATTGCTTATTTTGCTGTTCCATGACTTTGGCAAGAACAATGCACTCAACACTCAGTCTCATTACTTTAGACCATCCCTCCCATTTATCACTTCTGCCTTCTGTCAGAACAACTGTGGACAGCATTTGATTTTCTACCTTATGAAAGGAACTGGTCTATTAAACTTTTTCCTTGTAGCAACATTAATCTGTACAAATTCCCACCTTCCCCCAAACCAAGCACAATTTGTAATGGGTAACATTTAATCGTAGTAAACATTCTTCCCTGGCCAAGAAAATTCATGATGAATTAAAACATCTAATTAGCATATTTCTGTTTTAAATTAAATGTGTATGAACACAACACAGCATCAGGGGATAGCAAGAACCATCGTCACCACAGACAGTGAAAGGGAACAACAAGCAGATTTTCAACCATTGTAATAAGTCTGCATGATTTTTCCCCACCACACCCCTTTCTTCTTCATGTAAAAGTGCCTTGCAACAAGAGAACTGAGCAGCCTGGAGACATTCAGTTTTGACAATAATTTAGATTCAATATTTGCTTACCTTTTATAGAAACCGTGAAGAGGCTGAAGACAGAGAAACTGCCAATAATCCAAGCAGAAGGCCTTTAACTTCAGCATTTTAAAACAATTGAACTGGCAGCAAGTGAAACCTCGCTTGTAATCGTTAATAACAGACTACCCAACTTCTTAATGGAGAAAAAGACCAAACAGTATTACAGTTAATTTCCCTCCCCTCTTCTAAGAGAAAACGGCGTGTTTTCTTGTTGCTATGAATGTATGCCAGCTCTTTAACCACATGGCACTGCACCTGCATAGCTACAGTGCTGTCCTTTAATACAAAGAGACAGTAGTACAAAGGCTACAAATTCATTTTCTGATCCGTGTTTCTTTTGATTTCAGTTAAATTTCCCCACCGCTCTTTCAGACAACCAGTGATTGGCATTACAAACAGAAAAAGAAGAAAAATCCTGTCAATTTAAACCATTCCAAAAATCTTAAGCAATTAGTAAATATTCCCGTTAGGTTTCTTGAAGGGCCCTCCAAAAACATCAGGAAAATTCACAATTCTTGAGTAAGAGTCAAGCAAATATTCCAGTCTGCTGAGGTCAAAAACAGATGTAGGAGAATATCATATAAAACTCCTCAGTTCTGCAACTAAGCTGAATATAACTTTTTTTTTTTTTAAAAAAAGCCTTCTCCTCTGGTGTGAATCACATCTGCTCCATTGTCTGCCAGTACATAGGAAAAATGTTGGCCTCTTTATGATTAGGAAGAGAAGAGAGGTGGGAAGTGACACACAGAAGTGTGCACCCTCCCCACTCACAAAATAAATTATGCTTATCTTAATCCCAACACACTTTGCCAGTTAGGTCTCTCTGAAGAAAAACTAATCATCTGAGCCACATGGTGCACAGTGGGGCACGCTCCCAGCTATAAAAGCCAGTAGGATAAAGCCTCCCCGAGATAGGTTGATTTCGGTTGTTATGGCAACAGGAACACATTGATAAAATCTAAAATGGAAGCCTGATGACAGTTTTTCATTGGCTTCCAGAGATATAATGCATGTATAACAAGCAATCCTGAGACACTCTTAGCAATCTCATCAGTGAAGATTGAATTTGGGCTAGGCTAATTAACAGCACTGTGAAACAGCAGCTAGCCCTCATTTAGTTATAGTGGACTTTTATTCTAAGGGGACCACAGAAGCAATTAGCAAAGAGATGCTTTGAAAATAGAAAATTTAATATTGGAAGCATTTGCTATTTGAACCTTTTGAGTGAAGCAGGAATGATAAAAGCAGCTTTCATTTACTTCTCTTGGAAACCTCAAGCTGTTTGGATTCTTTATCTTTGAATAAGAGAATATGTATTTCTGCATTAAAAAAATCATGTCAGCTTCCTTTTGCATATAATACATGACAGGTACTTGGTATACAAATATGCAAAGAATAAATGTTCCAAAATATATTCTAGAGATTAATTATACTGCATTCATGTAACAAAGTGACGATACTTGAGGACAAACCTAACCTCATAATCATGACCACAAGAAATGAAAAGCAATCGTGAATCACTACAATACCAGTTCATATTACAATATTCCCACCAATGAAACCTAGCAATTGCAAGAGGTGGGGGATAAAAGGGGAGTTAAATGTTGTAAAATAACATAAACTTATCCACAAATTATATAGTAACTCAAGTCAATAAAACAAAACAAAAAAGTAAAAACAAAAAATGCAACTATAGTGGAATCATAAGGGATAACATGAAGAAATGTTCTTCAGCTTTAAAAAAAACAAAGCTGTTATGTCATCCTTATGTATATTGTGATGATCCTCTTTCCCATTATATATTTACTAATATTTATGTACTTGAATTTTGGGAGCTACTTTGAGCAGGCTACCATCTCTTTGGAACTAAAGGATGTACATCTGACCGTATCTTTATGGTTAAATCAAGTTAAATCAAGATTTGTTTTAACACAAATTATTAAATACAGCATATACTGAAATTATAGTTCAATTGTTAGCTTCATGCAACATGATTAAACAAAACCAAATTGAAAATTTTAAGATTATGCAATCTAAACTTAAATCTTGCAATGTATTGCTGTGAAAGTTGGACCATAAAAAAGGCTGAGCACCAAAGAATTGAGGTCTTTGAACTTTGGTGCTGAAGAAGACTCCTACGAGTCCTTTGGACTGCAAGGTGATCAAACCAGTCAGTCTTAGAGGACATAAACTCTGACTGCTCTTTAGAAGACCAGATCCTGAAAATGAAACTCAAATACTCTGGTCACCTAATGAGAAGGAATGACTCACTGGAGAAGAGCCTAATGTTGGGAAAGATTGAGGGCCAAAGAAGAAGACGATGACAGAGAACAAGGTGGCTGGATGGAGTCACTGAAGCAGTAGGCGTGAGCGTAAATGGATTCCAGAGGATGGTGGAGAACAAGAAGGCCTGGAGAAACATTGTCCATGGGGTCACGATGGGTCGGACATGACTTTGCAACTAACACCACAAGCAACAATCTTAAATCATGCCAACCTTACACTTGTGTGTGACTGGGATAATCTGACAGATTCTAAATTTATTGGGCAAGAAACACTGTACATAAAGGAAGCAATAGATTGGAGAAAATCTAATCATGACTAAATATGATTGATCTGATTTGCTAAGTATTCTAATTAATCTCATCAAACTAAGTATTATAAAAAGGCCAGTACTGAGAATGGACTAGTCAATATGAAACATTTCTCCAAAGACAAAAATGTTCATAATTCTGGAGCATAAAATTAATAAATAGCAAGTCAAGGCTGGCATTTTATTAGTATATTAATATTGACATAAAGCTGTGATTATTCATGCAGAATCTGAAAATCAGGCAGTTCTTCTTACAGATTTTTATGACATGCATATGAAGAACATACTCAAAGACCAGAAAGGATTAAGCCTGGTCTGGACAGTTGGGAAATTTGGATATTTTTTGCTTGGCAGAAGTCCCATTTCTATTAATATGCAGAAACAGATCACTCAGCCTTGTCCACTACATTGAAGCCAGTGACCATCACTGCAGATGCCCATTACACTACATAATTGGCTCTCAATTTCTTCTTCCTGAAAAAGTGCTCTAGAGATAGTTGCTGTCTGTGTTAAAAATGGAGTTCTTCGTGTCTAATCATTATGACCTCAATGGAACGTATCAATTCTATAATTAAAAATAGAATCCAGACCATCTGTAGGGAAGTAGATACTCTGCATTTGTAAACTGCTATCATTCAAAATGTTGACTGAAGCATTAGGAACAGACTTTAGGAGTCTATCTCTGTTCACTTTTATCTCCATGATAAAAGCATAAAGTTTTTTAAAGTGATTCTTTTTGTCTATTCATGCACCGTTCCTTGAAGAGATGCTACATAATGAGGTAATACTACACTTCTCCCACACATAAAAGTAATAACTGTCTGTGCCCAATTTCCCATATGCTATTTCATCTAAACATTTGGGCACACCAATTCTGCAAATGTTTTTTTTTCGTACCAAATGTAATCTTCAAGAGTTCAAAGCATAGATTTCAGAACAGTCATATTTTTATCTGTTTTTTGAGCAAACCAAAAGTTTGTCACTGTGTTCTAAATTGAAGTACTCAGTGGCTGAAAAACTATTCATTTTATAAATCAGTTTCTAATTCATACTATATTGCATATATTTAAAGAAAATGCTAATGGTGGACTTTTGTGAATGATGGATATGCAGCCAATTTAACATACAGTCTCTCTTTTCCTCTGGAAAAGAAAACTAGTAAAATACATTAAATTTCACCTCACACTCTGCCTGAATATAAAACCAGTTTGCTGAAAAGGCATTTCCCGCTACTTTCTTTGTCTTCAAATTCACAGCCTAAAAAGCATACTAACTTTTGGACGTGGTACAGCTCCTGCATTGTGATACACAGTGAGCTACGTTCAACTGCTGTATATTCATTTGCAGAATTCAGTGGCTGACAGCAAACGAGGGTAGAGTACTCTAGCAGGCCATTAAAAAGCAGCTCTAATGAATAGGCTCAAAAGTATAGTACGTCTCTTCTAAAAGAATGGTTGCCTTAGCAATCAGTGATGCAGAGGCAAAGCTTCAGTGGCATATTCTGGTAGTGAGAGAATATTCTGGGAGTTAAAGACAGCATAAGCTTCAAGATATCTTTATGAAAGATACTTGAAAATGACAAGATAGGTAAAAATCTCTTAATAATATTTTACATGAAATAAACAGCAAACATTATCTAGTTGTTTTAAACTTTTTGCATATGTGGTACTCACTAAGTTATATTAGACTTTTCATGGGAACAGGAAAGAATGGGAAAGAATGACTATATTGGAATGAAGAGCTTTGTCATTTCTCTCCAGACAAGGAGAGGAATTGAGGTTGCCCACAAGTGCTCCAGACAGTTGTTCCTCGTGAGCACATTGCAAGACAGTTATCTCTGGCAGGTTTTAAACTCTGGGAGATGACGGAATAAACTATAATTTTGCTCAAACCGCACTTTCAGAAAGGACATTGAGTTTGCATACCTTCTTTTCAAATCATTTTTGTAAATTGATTGTTAATTGGTTCTCAGCTATTTCAAACCTTTGAATCAATAAATTTTACAACTACCACTTAGCTTCCATTAATCTTAATGGAATCAAATTTAAACACAAGTTTAAGGACTTAATTTTTAAAAAAATAAACAGTAAAAGGCAGATTAGGACTTTGATTTGGGGAATTTACAAACAGACTAGAATCGATTCAAAATATGATTTTGGAATTAGTTATGAGAATCCTTCTCATAGAAAAATGTTTTTGATTTTAAAAAAACACAGTACGATAAGACTTTAAAAATTGGACACTACAGGAAACTAGAGATTATAATTAAAGGAGAAAACAGTCAAACTTGACTTGCAACAATGAAGCAAAATATTTTAACACTGGGTACACTGAAGGATATTTTTGAAAATGTACCAAAAATTTAATTTAGAAGTATCTATAGATAGACTGTGCTTAAAAGATGTTATAAAAAGAGGAACATGTTACCCTGTGATAAGCCCAATAAATGGAATAATAAATGAAAGATTAAAAAAAAGTTTTTTCTGACGAGAGACTGATCTGAAAATGGATTTAAAAAGGACAGGATACAAAAAATATATGAAAAAAGATACTACACTAAGCATATAAAAGAAACTGGTTGATGTCTTACAGGGAGTATTACTTTTCTTTTCTTTTTTCCGCTTTATATATTTTTTTCATTCTTTTCTTTTTTATTCATTTTATGTTTTTAATTGGGATGTTTAATAAAATTACTATTACTATTAAAATTACTATTTTTGTGCTAACAAAAAAGAAAAATAGTTACTCTTGTATGATAATGATAATATCAGTTAGAAAGCGAGAACATTCATATATTCTTCTACAAGACAAATGTTGGCTGCAATTTATTTATAAATGGAACTTTGCACGTGGACAGCTTCTGTCAGTGATGCGATTTCTCAGGAACTAAGAGCAAAGTGCCTAAGGAAAAGGGAGGGTGTTTTCAAGCCAAGAGAATGGTGGAAAATGGGTGAATCCTTAACAATTAGTTGTTACTGGAAAGCTACAGGAAATCTTGTAAAAAATGACACAGCCTGTGTGTTTCATTATGAAAATGACAATCAACAGAGCTACCTTCCTGTGGTCTACCTGCTCCTAAAAGAAGAATGAAACTGCTTGTGTATTATCATGCACAATGAAGTAATTATTGACATGTATTCCAAAATAAAGTCACAACGAATATAAGTAGTTTTAAAAATTCCAAATCATCCAGCTAGTCAAATGTCAGGAAAGACTTAAGTAAGGTATGACGTGCATTTACTTTATGTTTATTTATTATTAAATTCTTATGCCACTCATCTCCCCTATAAGGTAGTCATAGGCAACTTATTCTGGGCATAAAATGCCTGTTATAGGAAAATGGTGTAAAATGGTGCCTGAAGAAGCCAAAATGGCTACTGATTCATGTGCAGAACCACACAAGGGAGATAGGGAATCAGGACTGGACTCCAAGGATTTTTCTGGCCTTAAAATAAAGTTTACCAAGCATATAAAGTACGAAGTATGCTGTTTTACAGGAAAAAGGATCAGCGTCTTCTTATTCTACATACTGAAATAGACAAGATTCAACGTATGCGTTCACTTGACCTGGCACTGGCTAAGAAATCTGCAGATATTCTTGATCAATTCTAAATTCTATGGGTAACAAGCACACTCTAACAAACGATGTCAGGACAGAAAGCATTTTTGGTGGATCAAAGTTCCTTGTTAAAAATATAGTTTTATTCAATTGCACTAGCTGCTGAGGAAAAAAAGGCACAAGTCAGAGAATTGCCTTAAAACTTCAGAGAGTAACTACAGCTCTCAACTTGAAATCAAATGTAACAGCATGTGCAGCAAAAGAGGCAAACAGAATCTGAACAATGGAAGGTGAACTGAGAATTCAATGTCTGCCTGAGGTGAACACTGGACTTAAAATTTGGAGTTTAAAACAGCACCCACTGTGAGACCGGAATTGCAAATTTAGGAATATATTTGTGGTTAAAAATAGGCAATCCCAAGAAACACTGTACATTTTATAAAACAGGGCTCTTCCCAAAACAATGTATTATAAAAAACAACAGTCTACAATTGACTTTATCTTAATTGAAGGCTAGGAAGTTTTAACTTTGCCAAATTTCTACTTTGTGATAAGTTACATATCTTAATCTATATATTACTAAAACTAGAAGCTTTAGATGAATAAATGGGAAAATAGTATTTAGCAAATCTATCACATATAAAGCACTAATTAAAATAAATGCTCATTAAGATTAATTTATAGCATAGGTCATCATGTGATGGATTTTAACTGCTGTTCCACAAAACTTGGCAACATTATATGAAGTTGCAGAATTAGTACCTTCAAGCAGCAGGGAGGTGTAAAAATGGATGCGCTCTGGGTATTTATATAGCAAAGGTGAGATGAAGCTACTATTAATGTCTCGTTAATACAGGCACTGTATTTTATAAGGGCGTTGTTTCTCTGCATATGGAATTCTCCTGTAGGAGCTTCAAGGACAACTGAGAGGAGGGCATGACATCATATCAGATGGTTAGATACCTCAAGGTTATGTAGATATGTCATGGAAGAGGCAGAGTACCTGCTGGATTCATGGGCAATAAAGTTTGTGTACCTAATTAGATCCCACTTGCACTCAGTGTCTGCTATACACTGATTAATGAGAGCTTTGGCCTGATCATATCCAAAGCTGAATAGAAGGTCTGGGGAAAACCCAAAGTTGAGATTTTAGTCTTAACCCAAAGTTGAGATTTTAGCCTTGTTCCATGTGGACTGAAAATCATCCCTCATAGTTAATGGGTCACAGCCAAGGGAAAAAAGCATAGTTTGAGTGAATAGGTGAATATGGTCACCCACACTCTGTAATTTATGAGGCATGTCTCCAATCTCAGAGTGGATTAAAGAGATATTTGACGACTTCAAAGTCCAGTCTTAGAAATTTGGATCAAACAAGTTCTAATGGAGCAAAATTGGAGAAAAGGCCCTTTTAGGCACCACAAAGTAGTTTAGTGCATGATGATGTAATTTCTCTTGGACATTATGCATTCCACTCTTTTTAATTTCCCATAAGTTCTAATAGGCAGGTTGAGGGGAAAGCAGAAGACAGAATAATAGTACCAACGTCTTCAATTTTTTAAAAAAATTAATGCATAATCTGAATCTGGATTGATTATAGTTATTATGCTGGAGCCACTTCAAATTTTATTAGGCAATCCTACCTTCATTCATTTAGCTAGCCAATTAAGATTCTTTTATTATCAAAGGCAGGGGTGTCAAACTGGCAGCCCAAGGGCTGGATGCACCATGTGCAGGCCACACCCATCCCAGTTCTGCAGAGGGAAAAAATGTCCCAAAACATCATGTAACAGCAAAGTGATGCTGCAAGTTTCACACCCGTGATCTATGGGTTCAAAATATAATATAGAAGACTGTGGCTTTCAATGTAAGATGAGTAAATGATAAAAAGCCTAAGTAATGAATGAATTGAAAGAAACAAAAATAGGTAAATGATCTGAATGAAGGTGGAGTAGAATAATCAGAAAGGGAAATGTAGGGTTAACGGAAGAACTAAAATATTTATCAAAGAGTATGAACTGGTGTTATCCAGGTTGTTGCATGTGAATATGGAAATAGAAATCTGTAGAGTGTTAGTAATTGCATGTCATGCTCCAGTGACAATGCAAGAACTAGGGATAAGTTCTGGGAAGAGATGCACAATACTCTAAATGTGATTCTTCTGATTGAGCAATTATTCTGTTAGCTGCTATGAATGGTTGGTTGAAAACATAACAAGAGAAAAAATACAATTGGCTTGCTAGGGACTTGGAAATCTAGATTTAGAGCAGAGCTGCACAACCTTTCCAATTTTATGGACCAGTGGGGAGGGTAGGTACAGGGCACAATGCCGTGTGAGCAAGTGTACATGTGCATGCAGCTCCGTTTGCGCTAGCAATGGACATGAACACCTATCATTCGTGCAAATGGATCCTGTGCACATGTGCTCACCTGCTGCTTGTGTAAGTGGTGATGCACATGCATGCATGCTAGCCCGCCACTTCCGTGACCCGATTACAAACATCTTAAGGTCTGGTAATGGGCTGTGGCCCATGGTTTGGGAACCCTGGCTCAGAGAGTGTCTGATTAGAAAATGGTCAATTTTTAATACTTGGTTTAACTACATCACCATACTATAGGGCAAAGGAATGAATATAAATCTAACAGCAAGATTCAATGTTAACAGTTTGCAGTGATGTGAATACAGAAAACTTAGCTTGGTTTTTTTTTTGGGG
>JANHFP010002580.1:74281-90268 GCA_032468135.1 Calamaria suluensis | reverse complement strand
ACTCAGTCTCTGGCCAATAGGACTAAGTTATCACCCACAGCTTTGGACTCCCTAAGCAGCCCAAGGGAGAATATAAAGCTGTTTAACTTGGAGATAAAATATACTAAATCTCCCATGATCATTATGTTAATCACTTCTAATAACTGACTGCAGGACCAATTAGTACTCTCAACTGACAGAAGAGGTAGTCAGAAGCAGAAATTCTGCCTTTCTTAACAACCTTTCCTCCATTTTCACAGGTATACCCTTCATGTAAAGGATATACATACAAATGTTTGTGTGCCATTACTATTACCTTTGCAGATAAAGCAAGCCAAGGATAATCAAAATTATTTTCAGAGGTTGTGCTTTTTTGCCTGAAATATATTATCTGAAAACAATTTTCTTGTTTCTAAGCTCCATAATCTAAATTTCTAAAACCACCACTTTTTTCAAAAATTTGATACATTTTTCATTACCCTTGCACAAACTCCACAGAGCAATTTCATTTATTAATGTGCAGCAGTTCCTACAATAAAAATCTGACAAGGTGACTGAAAGAAGTGCCTATTTTCTCAGCAAGATATGTGAGGGTAGAACAACAGGGTAGAAATATGGAGAGTTTCCATCAATCTAATCCAGAATGTCTTTTACATACTCATACCTGTCATCAGTACTCTGCTCATCATGTAAGAGACGTTCCTTGTTTAAACCTATCTTTTCAAGTTCATGTGTAAGTTTTTCTAAGTCATTATTCATCTGCTGTGTCTTCAATTTTTCATTCACCAAATCCTTAAAACAAAAGAATGGATTGAACAAATGACTATTTGTTACAAGATATAACAAGAGACAAAGATTTTCAGAAAGTGATTCCTATAAAGGTTCCTGTACAACTCACACTTGTTTTAAACAGTACAAAATCTGTCAAATTTGTTTAGTTATAGACAAAACAAGATGGATACAAAAAAGATATAATTGTCTTTCAAACCAACTTCAATGCTCTATTATAGTACTACATTAAAATCTAGTAGATCAGGAGTCCCCAACCCCTGGGCCGTAGCCTATTTTGAATTGGGCGCCTAAGTGGCTGGTCCATTTCTTGTACAAGCTGAGTTGCATGTGTGCACACATGCCAGCCTACCACTCATGTGGCCGTTCCCCTCTCCACCCAAGCTGGGTTGCGAAACCACAAAGGCTGGGGACTGCTAATCGAAACTATACCTATGTTAAATACTTGTTTTCTAGTTTTTCTTGTACTGTATTCCTTCCTACATGCTTCTTTAAAATAAAAACCTACTTCATGTTTTCAAAATAATCCAAACCTCTTTATACATGGAGAATTCCAAGTGAAATCATCTTATGTTAGATAGAACTAACTTTAAAAAGTAACTTATTTCAAATGGAATTAAGGATATTGCAGTAGTATCCTTTTCACTTTGGAAGGACAGTTACTGAAGCTGAAGCTCAAATATATTGACCACCTAAGGAGAAGCAAGAACGTATTGGAAAAAGACCCTGATACTGGGAAATATTATAAGCAAAAGAAGAAGGGGGCTCGTAGAAGATGAGATGATTAGATAATTTCACTGAAGCAATGAATATGAATTTGGGTCCAAAGGGTCGTAAAGACCCTTCAACTTAGCAACCGAACAACAACAACCAAAAATCCTGTTCACTATGGACAAACAAATCACCAGTATGGTTTTCTAATGCCACTGTATTTTAATTCAATATGCTGTTTTTAAAAAAACTGACTCCATTATTCCTTTTTATTAGGCACAGCAGGATATTTGATTGATTGCTCTCACAATTAAGTAGCTTTTGCGTAATGTCAATCACAATAGATTACAGTATAATTTTCACTGTTTCTACTGTTGTTTTATAGAAAAATAGGTGAGGCTTCAGGATAAAACAAAGTTGCATATCCGCTTTGTCAATTAATTAAGTGCACAATGTTAGGAAGCAATAAGAAACCTGAAAAAGCAAGGAGGAAGCTATTACTTAATTTTGAAGGGAGACAACTTATATATGTCACAAAAGAACCTTGGAGAAAGTGATTGCTACATGAAAGAAATATAGTGAAGTGTCAATTTATTCCATTTAAAAAATGCCCAATAGCAATAAGCAACTATGGTGTGGTAAGAACCAAAGTACAAGTACTCAGAGAATTGACTCATCTAACTAAAGAAAAAATAAATAAAACTATTCTGATTTACATATTATATGAAAGCTCATAAAACAGTACAAACTTAAAACATTTAAACAATATTTCTGAATCCGAGTTTATTAAGAGCTTTTAACATTAAGTCTAAATAAATTAAAATACAGATAATTTCTGATTAGTAAATTATTGTGGAAATAAGTGATATATAACTAACACATTACAGCTACGTTCTTCTTTATGAGAACATATCATGCAATAATGAACATTACCTCACGTAATGTGACAAGTGTTTTCTTGTCAATGGTAGCTCTTTTTACAAGCTCTTTATTTTCCTTTTCCACTTCTTTTAGACGAATAGATGCTTCTTTGCATAAACCAATTTCTTTAAAGAGTGACTTGTTCTCTTTTTCCAGGTAACCTATTTTCACATTATTTTCTTCTAGTGTGCTATCCATAATATCTGCTTGTTGTCTGAGCCTTTTATTCTCTTTCTCTAGCTGTTTCTTATCTTTTTCTAGTTGGGTTGTCTCTTGCTCCAAAAGTTTATTCTCTTTTTCTAATTTTTCTAAACGTTTACTGGAGATTTTGAGTTCCTCGAGATTTTTTTGCAGGGCTTGATTTTCTGACTCCAGTTCTTGTAATTCAGTTTCTAGATGTTGAATCTTTTTGTTATTGTTTTCTAGGGTTTTCTGCAACCTTTGATTTTCTGTATCCAAGCCTTGATAACTCACTTCTAAACGTTCTGTTTTTTTAAAGGATGTTTTCATAAGATCTAGGCTCTTCTGTAGTTGACCTTTCTCACTTTCTAGTTCTTTATTTTCTAGTTTTAACTGAGCCATCTTGATGTTGGTACTCTTCAAAGATTCAACAGATCTTCTGAGTTCTAAATTTTCTTCATCAAGTTGTGCATTCTCTTTCTCTAAGGACTCTAATTGAAAGCTGAGATTTTTCAGACTATCTAAAGTCTTTTTCAGCTTTCTGTTTTCAACATCTAGACTGGAATTCTCTTGTTCTAAAGAATCAATTTTTTCACATGTAATTTTTAAATTAGTAATTCTTTTCTGTAATAGTTCATTTTCTTTTTCAAGATGATGAACTTCTTTCTCTAGCTCATCCACTCTTTCTCCCCTTTCTTTATAATGTTCTAACTCTTTTTTCATTTGCTTCTTTTCAAATTCTATTTTACTTAGTTTGCTGCTTGTCTCCTTGATAGATTCATGGAGAATTTTATTTTCCTTCTCAATATCTTTTACTCTTGCTTCAGCACTGATTTGTGAACGCTGTCGAAGTGAAGTTACAGTTTGATTCAAGTGTTCAATTTCCTGTTCCAGGATTTTAATCTAATTAATTGAAATAAAAAAAGTTTAAATCAGCTATGGGTATTTTGTATTTAAGATAATATAAGAGTTCTAACAGTTAAGATGTGAAAGAAATGCATTTTACCGTCTAAATTATAAAATTAAGTTTTGACCTGCAGTGAGGCAGATATATTATTTTATTACCTACCTATTTCAATTTAAACATCTCATTTTCAAATCTGCAGAGGGTAGGCATTTCAAGAAACCAGTGAAACTTTTCCTTAAGTATTTTAACAGTTTAATCAACAGGAAGGTTTCCCTTTCATAAAGAATGAATGTCAGAGAGCTAAAACATTGGAAGGAGGACTCTTTTGATCAAAGATTATGAGATTCTGGCTTACTCTCTAACTCTTTACACTTTAGTAAAAAAAATAAAAAAATATCTGAATAAATTCATTAGACAAATACAGTTAATTATACCATCAACTCAAATTATTTCTTAAATTAATCAAGAAAAAAGGCTTGAACTATTCTATTTGAAGAAAAAACCAACAGTCACACACTTTAGGGATAGTGAGCAGATTTTCTGGACAGATTGCCTCCCAGTTTAGAACAAATGGAATCATTTGTTTCTTCAAAGAATATACATATATTCTAGTTAATCTGATATCAAAGAAAAGGGTTGTGTGCTCACTGAAAGGCATATTAATGCCTATGGTTTCTGTTTCTTGCCTTCTTGTGTACTGTATGAAAAAGGCTAGTTCTCAGGAAACTGACAATTTGAGATTTAAACACAAACACATATAAATAATAAAAATAAATTTAAACTATTCATGTAAAAACTACAGTAGGAAAACTAGAGCAATGTTCACTTATTTTATGTAATATTCTAAAATATATGATTAATACTGCAGATAGAAAACTAAGACCAGTGAAATATCTGCTGGTTTTGTTAGACTATAGCATTCAGAATTGTAGTGCAACAGCTAGTGGTATTTATAACCCAAAGCTCTCTCAAATTATTTGAAGGATTATTTATTTATTTTTAAACTTGAAAGAAGTCGCAAGGAAGAATTCTAATCATTCATAACATTTCAGAATGAGTTTGCCACAATCTTAGAAGATTTTGCAATATTGTGAGGTTTTAGGGGACAATATTTGCTTTTGTTCTTGAATTCTGAAAATACAGAATGTTATTGATCACTGATATTATACAGAAAAGAAGTTGTACAAAAATCATTCTCTTCTACTTATGCATTTCTGTTATATTAAGAACATTTTATCAAAACACCATAGAATATAATCCTTATTATTTAAACGCACAAACCTCAATAAAATGAATATTTGTGTATATTATGTACCTGTCTCTCTGAATTTTCTCTCAATGTTTCAATTGTTTTTTCAAGTTGTGCTTTCTCTTTCATGAGATCTTTGCAAAGATTCTGACTACTCTGATGACTCTGTTTCTCTTCAATAAATTCATTCTTCAGTCCTTCCAGCTGTAAGGAAATTAATCAAATTTAAATTTTGAAATGAAATTCTGAAGTGAAAGCATATAGCTTTTTGAAGGAACAGATTAAATAATACTTTCCTATATCAAAAGCCTATCAGAAATGAAATTTTAATTTTAAAAAATTGCATCCAAGATTTTGTGCCATAGGTTATTTCTTCATTAAGAAAAGATTGCCAAATGTTGCAATATACACTACTTAAAAAAACAAAAACACAAAGGATTGCTTTACATAAAATATTTTGTATTTTTATTATCACGTTAAAATTTGATATAGGGAAAAAGCAAATATGCTTATATTTATCTATTTCTGCTTAAAATTATACTTCTTTCCAGAAGATGTAGCAAAAGACTAGATTAGATTAGATTAGATTAAAAAGAAAATTTTAAAGAGAGAGATTAGGATAACAGGACCAGGGGTACAATGCCCACAAGGATTAAAAACTGGGGCTCTGTTTATTCATATCTCACTTTTAATTTCTCTCTCATTCACTTTGGGACCTTCTTTGTATTCAGTTCTTATAAACCTCTATCACAACAAATATTTACAGATACTGTTACTTACCTTCATTTCCATTCAATCACCTGTCCACTCCATCTATTCCTTCTCTAATTATATATTAATGGAAAGTCCTAATGAATGCCATTTACTTACAAAAGAATTGGTATTAAAATCCCTCCATTGCAAAAATGAAATATTATTCTACTAAGACACCCAGTAAAATTGACCAGATTTCTACTGACTAGAGTATTGTTATACACAATGGAATGAACAGAAACGGCCAGAGGCAGTTAAGTGTATGGTTAACAGCATTGTTCCTTGGATATATTGAGAAAAGCTAAATTTATAGAATTTCACTTGTATATAACAACTTTCTAACAGAATCATAAAATAACTGATACCTTTTTATTTAGCCTTTGATTTTCTCTTTCCATTTTCATTAGTTTTGAGTTATTGCCTTCTACGGAACCAATTGTATGTTGTAATTCTTCTACTGTTTTTAATAAAGTTTGATTTTCCATTTCTAGTTTTAATAGTCTACTTGATGTTAGTTCATTCACTTCATGACCAAGTGATTTCTGTGGTACTGTTGAGTTAAAATGGAAGATAAAAGTGATAAATTGCTCTTTTGTTATCTGAACTATTGCTGTTGTTGTTAGTTGCAAAGTCATGTCCGACCCATCGCAATTATTCAAATTACAAATTACTCATATATAATTAGAAAATGACAGAGCTGTATAAAGAAAAGAATAGAGCTTCAGCTACTGTTTTTTTTTTCAAAAACAAATATAAATACTAAACTTAAATAATTACTTTAAGAAATGTTTTTTCCAACCTGAAATTGAACCTCAATCGTATGGACCAAGCATCACGACTTTTTATTAATAAAAATATAATTATGAACATTATCCTGAATGAAAAATATTAATATGAAACAATCTATTGATAGTCTAAAGTCTGAAGTCTGAAGTTGATTTTATACAAAATCAAGAATGCACAGAATTTTGCTTAAATTTAAGAGTTGTGGAGTAAAATATATCAATTACTCTTCAGACGTGACAACATGGAGGTCAATATATATACAATGAAAATTAAAATCAATTGTGGAATTTCTCTTTTTTGGATAATGCACTACATCTACTTATTAAACCCCCCATAAAATATTCTAAAAAATAACTTTGCAACCTAAACAAGATAAATAATGTACAATTGGATACTTCATTTAATTTGCTGTGAGATTGCCTGCATTCACTTTCTTGGATTCCATTGCATTCCAGATTTGAGAAAATATTGTTTAGAGGAATTTGTTCAAGATGGGCATAATAATAATAAACAAAATAAAAAATACTAATAACAGCCAAAACTAGCAGACAGTAAGTATTCCTCTGAATGAACTAGTCTGGATATTACTTTTTTCAAACAGATATTTATTTGTGTCCCCTGAAGGAAAATTGACTAATATTTGAGCAAGTCTTTAATTAATCTGAACATTAAACTGCTTATAAACTATCCCGACAACAAATAAGTATAACTTTAGCTACCTTCTGAAATCTCTGATGATCTGTTTATCTGTTCAAGTTCCCAGCCCAAATGTAGTGATTCATCCATACTTTGCTTCTGAGCCATTTCTAGTGACATATTTTCCTCCATAAGTTCCTCAATTTTCTTCCGATCCATATCACGTTCCTTAAAAAATAGTTTCATATAAACTTTCTTTAAAACCTCCTCTCAAAAGGCCACCACATGTTTCAGTAACCAAATTTTAGCCTAATGCTACTACCTGAATCTTCTACTTTATTAGTGAAACTACAATAAGTTATTGGCAGCATACAAACAATATAACTAAATTGAATGCATACATACAATGCTTATACAGTCCTCAACTTCAGACCGCAATGGAAACCAAAATTTCTGTTAAGTGAGACATTTGCTAAATGAGTTTTGCTCCATTTTACGACCTTTCTTGCCAAGTATAAGTGAATCACTGCAGTTGTTAACCTAGTAGCACATTTATTAAGTAAATCTCATTGTCCCATTAACGTTGCTTGTCAGGTCACAAAAGGTGATCACATGACCTTGGGATACAGCAACGATCATTAATACGAACCAGCTGCCAAATGTCTGAATATTGATCACATGATTATGGGGATGCTGTAAAGACTGTAAATAAAAAGCAGTGCTAAGTCACTTTTTAAAGTACCGTTGTAACATTGAATGATCACTAAATGAATTGTTGCGGATTACCTGTAAAATATAGAGTATAAAATAACAGAGTTGGAAGGGACCTTGGAGGTCATCTAGTCCAACCACCTGTCCAGGCAGGCAACTCTACACCACTTCAGACAAATGGTTATGCAACATCTTCTTAAAAACTTTCAGTGTTGGACCATTCACGTCTGGAGGCAAGTTGTTCCACTGATTAATTGTTCTGTCAGGAAATTTCTTCTTAGTTCTAAGTTGCTTCTCACATTGATTATTTTCCACCCATTGCTTCTTGTCCTGCCTTCAGGTGCTTTGGTGAATAGCTTGGCTCCCTTCTTTGTAGCAGCCCCTGAATATCATGTCTTCCCTAATTCTTCTTTTCATTACACTAGACACAGCCAGTTGCAGCAACCGTTCTTCATGTTTTAGCCTCCCCTCTCCTAATAATTTTTGTTGCTCTTTTCGGCACTCTTTCTAGAGTCTCAGTATCTTTTTTACATCGTGGCGACCAAAATTGAATGCAGTATTCCACATATACCAAGCCATTATAAACTGGTATTAACACTTCACGTGATCTTGATTCTGTTTACCACTTCATGTGATCTTGATTCTATCCTTTTATGCGACCCAGAACTGTTTTGGCTTTTTTGGCAGCTGCTGCACACAGCTGGCTCATATCTAAATGGTTGTCCACTAGGACTCCAAGATCCCTTTCACAGTTACTACAGTTGAGCAAGGTACTATATACACTAGTGCATTTTGTTTTTCTTGCCTAAATGTAGAACCTTACTTTTTTCACTGCTGAATTTTATTTTGTTAAGATAGTGCCCAATGTTCAGGTCTATCAAGATCCTTCTGTATCTTGAGCCTATCTTCTGGAGTGTTTGCTAATGCTGCCAGATGGTGTCATCCGCAAATTTGATGAGTTTCCCATCTATCCCCTCATCCAAGTCATTGATGAAGATGTTGAAGAGTACTAGGCCTAAAACAGAGGCTTGGAGTACACTGCATATTTCCCTTCATGTAGATGCAGTTCCATTGATGACTACACATTGAGTGTGGTCAGCCAGTTACGAATTCATCTGGTGGTGATGCTGTCTAACCCACATTTTTCTACTTTATCTAGTTGTAGATTATGGTTTACTTTATCAAATGCTTTATATAATATAAGAAATAATGGCATTAGGAAAACACCCTAACCATTACAAAACTATTTAAATGGTTTGAATATTTAGTATTTATAAAACGTTACATAGTTCAATCAAAAAGGTCACTGTTGTATTTCCAGTTTGTTAGAGATGGAAAAAAAAGATAATCTGGAGTTCAGGTCAGCTTCCACTCATAATATTACAAGTAGTCATCAACATACAACATTTGTTTAGTGACCGTTCAAAGTTCCAATAAAGTAAAAAAAAAAAGTAGCTTTTTATTGTTTTTCACATTTATGACCGTTGCAGCATACAGCTTGATCAAAATTCAGACATTTGCACAATTGGCATGTTATTTATGACAGTAGTGGTGACCTGGAGTCATCTGATCAAGTTTTGCGACCTTCTGATAAGCAAGGTTAATAGGGAAGACAGATTCACTCAACAAATTTTACGTTAGATTCACTCATTTAAAAACTGCCGTGATTCACTTAACACTGTGACAAGAAAGGTAATAAAATGGGTCAAAATTAACTAACAACTGTCTTGCTCAGCAACAGAAATTTTGGAATTGTGATTGTAAGTTGAGAACTACCTATAAAACAGTAAAAGGGTGGCTTTTAAACTTTCCATTTGCTATTTGAAAAGAAAAATTATTTTGAAAGAAGCCATAAAAGTTATTTTCTCCATCAATTATTTTAGTCTTTAAGTCATTAAATGCTTTTTTTTTTGCAGGCAGTCCTCATGTTCTAACAGCAATTGGACCAAACATCTATCATTAAATGATGCAGTCATAAAGTGTGACATTTCATGACTGCATTACTTAGCAACTGCAATGCAGTAGTCCCAATTGCCATTGTAGTCCCAGGACTGGGTGGTGTTAGTTCTTCAGCAGGAAGAGGCAAGAATCCCAAATAATCAGACCAGCAGATATGAGCTGCAGCTGAGTGTGTAGCAGGACAATTAAGTGGGCAGGGCTCTACAGCAGGGGCAGGGGCAAAAGTGCTGTGGGATTGTGCTGGGGCCAGGGTCTCTGAAGCACAGGCAGACAAAAAAAAGTGGGGGAAAAACCTGTGGCAAATGGCAGGAAGTTATCAAAAATCGCAATCATGTTGTTATAGCTTGCTGCAGCATTGTAATCACAAGCAGGACACAGTGACTGGATCACGATCACATGACTATGAGGGATGTGACCCTCTCATTCAGTGATACTGTAACTTTGGTTGCTGAGTTAATTATTACAACCTCAGAACTATCTATATCATATTTTAATCTAACAAAGGTTGGCATTTTTCTTAAAAAATGATTTTTCTCTGAAAGTTACAGCTGCAAAACTAACAATAAAACATTAATATTTGATGTATAAATTACTGCAAATAAATGAAGACATATGAATGATCATTTTCCTCCTTTGGTGGTTATACTTTTAAACACAAATATTATTTAATTTTAATTGTTATATAATTATTAATTATATAAACATTAAATAATCAAACAGGTTATAAATAAACAAGTGGGTTACAATATGTCATTTATTTAAGATAATAACACACCAAAAAAGCTATAAGCAGGCAAAATAAGCAGATTCATAATATGTCTATTCATTCAGTAAATAAATATGTGAATTTCTTCAGGTAATATCCACTCATTCAGTATATTTTTGAAGTTACAATGGCACTGAACAAAGTGGACCTACAACAAATCCTTACAGTTGTGGCTGTTACAGCATTCCTGCAGTCATTGATTGCCATTCAGGTGGTTGACAACTAGGTCACAATTACAAAATCACAGCAAATCACAGTCTTGTGATCACATTTGTAACTTTCACTTCTGGCTTCCAACAAGCAAAACCAATGGAAAAGCCACAGGACCACGGAATGCTGCAACTACACAAAATTGGCCTAACAATAACAACCCAAACTATGGGACCTGCTGTCATAAGTTGGTGCGGTCATTGATGGCATGCCTTATAACCCAATTGCTTAGTGATGAGTTCCCAGTCCCAATTACCATTGGCAATTGAAGATTAGCTGTAATTTTGTTCTAAAAAGTGACTTTTTCTATCCCATCCTGTATGCTCACCATTTCCATATCATGGAGTTTAGCTTTTAATTGCAGATTCTCCTTTTCCAATTCATGCAATTTATCAGAACGCGCCCGGGTTCCCTCTAATTGATCTTCCAACATTGTCTTTGTTTCCAGTAATACTTGATTATCTTCTTTTAGCTCCTACAGTGATAAGTGAGAAATATGAAACTGACACTCAAATAAGAAACATAGTAAAAAAATTTAAATGGTACACACCAAACAAAATGTAAAAACTACTTGTCTTATTTAAGATAAATTAATGTAACTATTAAAGAAAAAAATACATGTGACAGAATAAATACTAAGCACATAAGTCTAAATCTAGAGGAAAAACTAATTCAATACATTTTGGATTTTAGAGAACCATATTTAAAAATTGAATTTCAAAATACCCACAACTAAAATAAATAAGTAAGGAAATGTGGAAAGTAATGGATAGTAACTATAGAACAGAGGTACTCCTTGCTTTAAATGCATTCCTCTGAAATCTGATTGATATTTGACCCTGGGGAAGTATTGGTGGACTGAAAACCAGTATACTTTTAGTAAAATTGACGACTATGGCAGAAAGTGGAATCAGTGAATGAATTGATTTCCTGAACTTCTTTCCAGATTAAGGGGTAAACTTTAAATTGCTCAGAATGCTCCTTATAGGTGCTCCTTTTGATAAGACTGTAAAACTATGATCTCCAGAAGGTTTTAGAGCTACGGAAGCCAGAACAGTCAACTTTGTTCAAGTGGTGGTTTGGAGCCTTCAAAAGGTTACTAGACTCACCCATGTCCTGTCTTAATCACCTCTACTGGAAATAGCTTGTAAATTGTTCTTGGGATATTTTGGAATATACGTGATGACACCTCCTGCCTACCAAACATCTGGAAATTAGCTCTAATCAACAAATGAATACAAGCCAATTATCCCCACCAGAACCAAACAACAACCCCACCAGCCAATCAGATGATATAGCACAACCATCCAAGCGGCCTGCAGCTACAAAACCAGCACTCCAAACCACCAACCAATCAGATGAAACAAAACAACCAACCAACCAACCAGATTGCAGTTTCAAAACCAACATTCCAAATATGCACTCCCACCTACATTTAAAAAATAACGACAGTTTAAAAGCTTACTTTGCTCACACAGGCAGAAGCCTAAACACAGGCCTGATGTATATGTAGGTCTTGGTGTATTCAGGTCTTTTCCCATGTAAGATTGAGAGTTATAAGATTAATCTTACATGGGAAAAGACCAGGATACACATATCTACATACCTATGAAAATCTACGAAAACATACACACACACACAGAGGTAGGTCTTGGTCTATCCGGGTCTTTTCCCGTGTAAGATTGAGAGTATCTTGGCAATGTTTCGATGAGGTCACATTCATCATTTTCAGGCTGGTGTCTTCTGCTTTGTGCTTGTACGAGCAAAGTGTGACCAGAGCTGCCGTCTTTCTATAAACACTGGTGGGGGTGTTGACTTAGTTGCTGTAAGCAGTTTGGTTGGCTGTGTTGTATCATCCTGATTGGTTGATGGAGTTGATGTTTGCAGATTAGTTGGCTGTTTTGTAACATCCTGTGCGGATGAGGTACTGGCTGTGTGTCCATTAGTCTTCTGTGTTGCAACGATCTGGGTAAACCTATTACCTGATATTAATAGGTTTTTCTTGAGTAGCATTGAATGATGATGCTTTAAAATTTGTTTATAGATAAGACATGGAAAGAAAATATCTTTTTCTTGCCTTTTTAAATAGTTATAAGCTATAGCATTAATATTGAGAGCAGATAAAAAAATTATAATAAATTTGTGGAATATCATTTGAAGAAATTAAAATTTTTAATGTTTCATCTGGTAGCTCCTAATGGAGTTTTTCTTGATTAAGTGATGAGGTTTTAAATTATTTGTTTATAGACATAAACAAATAGGATGGCAAGAATAATTTTTTGCTTTGTATTTTTTGAGAAAATTATGAGGTACTATGTAAAGAAAGAAAATATGACATTGTTTCATTTTTTAAAGTTAAAATATATGCATTGTTATTTCTGATACTTCACTGTTAAAATGGAGTTTTTCTGATTAAAATTGAATGACAAAGATCTTATCTGCTGATAGATAAAAGAAGACATGAAATTAGACTTTTGACTGAAATATGATATGTTCAGTGACTGAAATATGATATGTTCAGTGACTGAAAAAGCTTTTTTTTCTGCTTTTCTTCTTTACATTTTCTTTACATTTTTCCTTTTTTCCCTTCCTCCTTTCTTTACTAATAGGAAGATGCATATTTTCTAGACCTGTAACATAAAACCAGATCAGCACAAACAAAGACTTCTAATCAAATAATACCTTGATTCATATAAGAAACATAATCAGTAAAAACATAAAACATACATATAACCAAAAATTTATAATTACCTCTATTCTAGCCTTGTAAAACTCAATATCATGCAGCCTTTCTTTATATCGGCTGAGTTCACTTTCCAGCTTGTCAACCCGGATTGCCTTTTCTCTGAGAGCATCAAGTTCATCCCGATACACTCTGGCAGATCGGGCATCCGAAAGCAAACTCATATTCTAGCAAATAAGTCAAAATATATGTTAGTGTTTATGAAAAAAGTGATTGTGCAGAAGAGAAGATTATTATCTGTTAACATGAAATCACACAGACATTAGTGTGCATGGAAAAGGGAAACTAGTAAACATTTAGCATTTATTCAGAATACAGAATCAGTAAGCAGCACAATTTATATTTATTTATTTATTTATTTCAATTTATATACCGCCCCATCTCCGGGGACTCAAGACGGTTAACAGCAAATTAAAACACACAATATACAATTTAAAATAATTAAAATAATTAAATTAAGCTGTCCTTTATTAACTAAAAACCAATTAAAATTCAATTAAAATTAGAAACCAAATTTATATTTTTATATTTAATATATTTATATGTGGATTTGTATAAGCATTTTTCTTTCTAACAACATCATTGCATTCACTTTTGTAACCATCTTTTCAAGATCATTAATATTGATATGTTGAGCATTGATTTTATTCTTATAGAATAAATTTCATAGAAACTCTTTAACTAGGAACCTTAAGTTCCACAGCCTCTCTATAAGGAAGATGGGTGGTTCTTAAATATAACAAATAAATAAAAATTCATACATGATGAAGATTGATAGTTATTAAATATAAATTACTTATATAATGTTGAAAATTATGTTTTCCTTAATATATTATTCATTTAGCTATATGATCTGCTCCTTGAATTGGACAATTCAAATATCTAATAAATTAGAATGTTTTCTTTTAGAGTTCAAATATTTAATATTCTTAAAACATTGTATTAGTTCTGATAATGAGGAAAAATATAACACAGAAAATTATCTGCATATAGACAAAAAGAATGTGTATAGAACAATGTCAGGTCACTGTTTTCTAAATTCTTCCAAAGGAATAAATAAAAGTGGATGGAAGCTGCATTCAACAGATGCCTCCTTTCCTCAATGTAAATTGATTTGCTAAGTTTTAAATAACGTACATGAAAATTTCTAAAACAAAAAACAGAACCAGAAAATAACAAATACACTAGTCAATACCAGTAATGTTATGATTTTAAGTTTAAGATTGTATGGCCATTTAGTCGAAATCGGCTTAATTAAGACCCACTGCTTGAAACATGTATCATTAATAGAACTGATAAAATGCAAGCAAGTAAATTTCACTTCAACAAAACAGTCTAACCCATGATTCACAAACCTCTTGTTGAAGTCGCTTTAATTCAGTTTCATTCTGTTCAAATTCTTGCTTGCAATCCAGCAACTGTTCAGTCTTTTCCTCACTAAAAACAAAACAGAAATATTTTAATTACAAATATAAAAAGGTTTATTTTACATTTCAGTTAATAATTAAAGCAAACTGCACCAGTAAGTCATAATAAGTTCACTAAAATGATAAAAAATAAAGCATTGATCAAAAATGGATTGAAATATTTATAAATTTCTCCCTCTAGTGATTTTTGCTCTCCTGTTTTCCTCCCATTACATCAAAGTACTTCAAATTTGAAAAAGAGCTTGAGAGGAAACATACAAGACAAAGAAAGCATATAAATTCTGGATTCTCTAAATCTCTGATTATTTTTTTTATCCTGAAACTGTGTTTATTTTAATTCTTGCTTATTTTAAATAATAATGAAACTTGTGTACTTGATTATTAACAACAGTTGAATCCCTAATTAATACCACAGGTTGAGAAGATTTATATTCATTATTCATACTTCATTATTCTCTAACAACAGCTCCTCAGTCTATCCTCCCTGCAGATGTACAGCGCAAATAATTTTTTTTTCTTGGAAAAACCAGTTATATAGAACTTCATTATAGATTCTGGCTTTGATTAATTTGAGTAATAGATAAGTAATTTTTGAGTCCTTCAAAAGCAATATTTTCTCCATATTAAGACATCCTCCTTCCCCTTCCAATTATACAGTAATAGTTAATATTAGCTTACAAATATTGTAGCAATTTAGTATTATTGTTGGATCCAATTTCACATTTAGTCCTGTATTTAATAAAAGTTAAGATTAAATATTCTACAAGGAGAATGCAAAATTAATTAATGTGGAAATGGAGGTCTCTGTGGAACTCTGGGACATTTCATTTCACTCTAGTCCAGTGGCCCCCAACCTTTTGGGCACCAGGGATTAGTTCTGTGGAGAGAGGTTTTTCCATAGATCAGAGGGTGCATAGTTTTGTGTAGTGCCTGCATCCCACAGATGGGGCTTTGCTTGTTTGTGTGACCGTTTCTGGCATGCCATGGTACAGTGACAATCCACAAACTGAAGGTTGGGACTAGACTATCCTGCACTGCCTCCTCTTCTATGCTTTTACTGTGATTTGGCAGTTTCCAGAAAAGCAAGACTTGGAAGTAGTTTGATAATGGACAACTTTTGCTTATTCCAAACTAGCAGGTACCCGTGCTTCGCTACGGTGACTACGGTACTGTACTGTACTCGCTCCCTCCCTCCCTCCCTCCTTCTTTCTTTCCTATTTCTTAAAAATGAAATCCCTTTCTCTTTTCTTTCACTTTCTC
>JANHFP010002580.1:36254-47625 GCA_032468135.1 Calamaria suluensis | reverse complement strand
GTTTCTGAAGGGAAAAACAAATAAATATTGCAAGTTAAATAATAACAATACCTTATTCATAATCGTAAACTAATTATAGCTAGCTATATAATGATTTCAGGACCCATGAGTATATTTTCTAAATTAAAGATCAGAATTAATCAGCACCAGTCATAAAGGGATAGCAATAAAGAAAAATTCAGCAAATCAGATTTTTATTAAAACAGCTAATAGGAAGATTATTTTTTTCTCAGCCAACTTCCTAGATGATTGGCTGGCAGAGGCATTTTTAAATGAAGGCACCAAATGTGATAGTAGGTGTAATAGTAATATTATATATACCAATTCTGCCATGGTGTCTCATGGGGATGGGATTAACAGTGTTTGTTTCTAGAGGGATGTGTGAAGACTAGCAGGGGTTTATGCCAAGAATATATATTCCTAACAAGGTCCCTCAAGCTGTGAAGGTCACTTCAACTGCTTTGCTAAGACAATCAGGCATCTATATTGGGCAGCAGTGATATAGAAAGATGCTAGAGACAGATCATTATTTAGTGATAATAGCAAAGACATAAATTCATATGAGTCTTTCAAAAGTTAGCACTCAGGAGGAGGTTTCAACCTGAAATTGGTATGCTTATAGGATGCCGATAGGCTGATAGTAACAGATTCAGAAGAGATCAAATGAAGATGGTATACTGAAAAACTAAACAGCAGACAGCAGACAATATCTACAATATCTACAAACAAGAACCTCTAGTATTTGAAGATCAAATTAAATCAGGACTCTGGTCTTTACCAAGTCAAAAGGCTACAGAAATATTCCATGAATTATGGCAATCAACAGAAGAAGACTATGCCAACGAATCTGGAGAATGGCAAGTGGTGAGCAGCTTGGAAGAGATCAATCTGCAATCCAACACCTAAATGAGACTGAACAGAAAATGCAAATTAACATATAATAATCCTTAATTCCACATACTAATAAAATGATATTTAAAATAATCCATTGCAGATCGGAGCTTTACACAGAAAAAGAGATTCCAGATGTTCAAAATGGCTTTAGACAAGGCCAAGCAACATGAGATATTACTGAAGGATGCACAATAGATAATTGAGAAAACTAAACAATACCAAAAAGAAGAGACTGTGTGTTTCATTGACTTTAGAAAGATCTCTGATAGTGTCATGCCAAGCTGTGGGAATATGCTCAGAAAAATAGGAATCCCAAAACGTCTCATTGTCTTCATGGGGAACTTATCTAAAGATCAAGAATTGACAGTACAGAAAGAGCTTGGTGAAACCAAATAGTTCCAGGTTGGCAAAGGATTATATAACCTTTAACCTACTCTGTATAACAAGACTATACAATCTATAGGCTAAATGTATTTTGAAAGTTTTGAGTAAAATTTTATTTTTTCTATAAAAATAAATATTCTTTGGTTTAGGAAAAAAACCCCAAATGCACAAATTTAAATATGGGTTGTTCTTTGTAACCAACATTAAATTACTGTATTTTTCAGACTATAAAATGCACCGGACTATAAGACACACCTTGATTTAAAGGATGAAAACAAGAAAAAAAAAGGTTTTGGCATCTGCACATCCCATTTTTGCCCTCTCTGGCCCCTAGAAGCACTTTGCAGGCCTATTTTTGGCAAAAATGGGATGTGTAGAACACTGCAGGATGCTTCTGGGGGCTGGGGAGGGCGAAAATGGGATGTGCAGAGGGTTCAGGAGGCCAAAAACAGGCCTGTATACAGTCTATAAGACACAGTGAAATTTTCACCCACTTTTTGGGGAGGGGAAAAGTGCATTTTATACTCCGAAAAATACGGTATTTTCAGAATTAATGCATGAAATAGGCCGGTTCTACTTGAAATCTTATGCTGAATGGGACTGGCAAAGTCTTGTCAGCTCTCGCAGTTCTCAGTGTAAGACCTTAGATTCTAAACTGTTTAGTTCACATTGACATTTTAAAAATACTGTGATTTATAAACTGCCAGGAAGGTAACTTTTCTAGGCCACTAAGGATATGAAAAGCAGAAATGAAACTAAATTCAAATAAGGAATTAGTATTTTAACTGAAATTACTTAGTTGTAAGTCTAGTTTGCCATAGGAAGATTGTGAAATTTTTACTTTTGTTTTCAAGATGTAATTTGACTTAAGGACTGGAATCTCTTAACTAAGCTTTAAATCAGACTTGTACAGTTGGGTGATCTCTAAAAGTGTTGGACTAATCCCATCATCCCCAAAAGGCTCCTGTCAGGTTTAACTTTTTTTTTTCCGGATTGAATGTCATCCAAGAACTTCAAGGAATATTTTAGCACAAATTATTCTTTGGTTGCTATGCTGATCTATCAACTGTATTTTTAAAAGTTTTTTAAAAATATGTATTTCTAAAATTATTTGGGGAATTTTATTTTTACGTACTCCTTTAGATTTGAGCAAACAACAATTTATTGCATTTATTGCATAACAAATATTGCATTTTATGTGACCCATCTCCCCATTAAGGTGACTCTGGACAGTTTACAAGTTATAAAACAGGCAGAAAAGTAATTAAAATATTCAAACATTAAAACTAAATGAATTAAAATTTTAAAAGCTATACTGAAAGTAGAACTTTGAGGTGGATGGGACAAGGAGGAGGTCTTCTTACCTTGTTAATGAGCTCCAGCTGTGAGCATCCCCTTTGGGGCCCCAGGTCAAGTAGCATAGCCAAGTCTTAATATCCTTTCAGATGGCCAAGAGAATGGAAGCAGTTATCACTTCTGATGGGAGAGTGTTCCAAAGGGATGGGGCCACAGCGGAAAAGTCTTTTCTCCTTGAACCCACTTGTTGAAATTCCTTAGGAGATGAAATCCTTTGTAGGTAGGATCCAAACAGTCCATTTGCTAGTCCCATTGGGGAGACACGGCTCCTCAGATTCCCTGGACTGGACCCATGCCATGTAGGGCTTTAAAGGTAACAACCAAAATCCTTGAATTAGATCTGGAAGCAAACTGATAACCAATGCAGCTTGCACAGTAGTGGTGTTACATATGCAACTCTGATCCCAAGGCTATGCATGCCGCTGTTTTATACCAGCTGCAGCTTCAGAATACAGGTAGTCCTCAGTTTGCAACCACAACTCAGTCCAAAATTTCTGTTGATTTTTGTTAAGTGAGTTTTGCCCCATTTTATGACCTCTCTTACTACAGTTATGAATCACTGCAGTTGATCAGCTGGTTGTTAAGTGAATCTCTCTTCCCCATTGACTTTGCTGGTCGAGAGGTCACAAAAGATCATCACACGACCTTGGGACATAGCAACGGTCATAAATATGAACCAGCTGCCAAGTGTCTGAATTTTGATGACATTACCATGGGGATGCTGCAGTGGTCATAAGTGTGAAAAATAGTCTTCAGTCACATTTATCAGTGGTGTTGTAACTTTGAATGGTCAGTAAATAAACTGTTGTAAGTCAAGGACTACCTGCACTCTTCAAGAGTAGCCACATGTAGATTGTCTTGCAGTAATCCATCTGAGAAATGGGTATGTATGAGCACAACTCCTATTTTTACAACCTACATATTTCCCTATAAATAATGAATGAGAATAAATACATTTGAATTAATAAGAATCATTACATTTGAATATTTAGAGACATTATATAAATTCCTGGCACTGCACCCAATTCAACAATTTACCCTTCCTCAGTAGCTTTAACTTTTTTAAAACATGGAAAGTTGTCCTGATTATGATTTATATTCATAAACAGATTGAAACTGAGATAACATAGTTACTAGGAAATATGAGAAAAAGATATTGAAAGGACAACAAACAATGTATTTCTTAAAATGTTGTGAAAGAGGAAAAGGCAATAAGAAGAGAATCCCAGAAAAAGCAATGCAGAGCGTCATTTTCAACCCAGATTAGACCTGTTTAAAAAAAAAATACAGGTCATGATGGGAAATCCAGATAAAACATATAATCCACTCTAATCACTCTTCAAATGTTTGCATTCTCAGCTATTTTTATTCACACTCCTTTTCTCTTGCACATTGAAAAACTGCTTTAAATTTTAGAGTGCCAAATTTTAATTTTTTCCTGAAATAAGAGTTCTCTAGGCTTGTGACATTTTGGTTGGTTTTATGTGCTTATATTTCAAAAACTTCTATCATACCTCAGCATTGCAATAAATAGTGTTAGGTTTCTTCTTCTCTGCAAAATACAGGTAGGCCTCAATTTAACAACTGTTTTGTAACAACTGTAACTGTTTATGACTGTTCAAAGTCACAACAGGACTGAAAAAAGGGACTTTTGACCAATTTTCATACAACCGTCACAACATCCCTGTAATCAAGTGATTCCTAAAAGGGCATAAAGGTGTTGATTTCAGCATAATTAGATTACATTAAATTCAATTTTACCTGCATTAAATTTAATTCTGAATGAAACTTGCCAATTTGTACATGGTGGTCCAATAAAGCGCTTTTTCTTGTTTTTTTTAAACATTTAATTAAATTACATATTTTTTCATTTCAAAATAGCTTTGAACACTTAAAAAAAGCCTTACTAGCTCCTGATGAGAGAACATGTGTGGTTTTCTACCTCAGACTCAAAATGGAAGGTATCTTAAATATGTATGTTGAAAATAGTTTTTGGACATTTTGTCCCTCCTTTTCTTTATAAGATTTCATATAATTAAGAAAACTTGTGATATGAGGTCTCAATTTATTTTAGTTATTTTAAAGATTGATACGGTCGCACATCTTAAGCAACTCTGGTAGTTCATGTTGCTTTTTATATTACCTTGCTGTATATAATTGGCTACCATGGAAGACATGGGACGTTCAACATGAGGATGCTCTATGACAAGGTTTTTCAGACATCAAAGTGAGACCAAAGAAAATTACAGTTTAATTTTGGCAGCAAACGTGCATTTAAGGAAGCATCTAATTTGAGCTTCAGTAAATATTTTGTTGTGGTGTCCATAAACACAGTGGCATCTACGAGAGGGGAACCAGGGAGCACAATAATGAAAGCAGTCCCACAAATTAGAACAGAATAGAATAACAGAGTTGGAAGGCACCTTGGAGGTCTTCTAGTTTCCTGCCCAGGCAGGAAACTCTACACCACTTCAGACAAATGGTTATCCAACATCTTATTAAAAATTTCCAGAGCTGAAGCATTCATAAATTCTGGAGGCAAGTTGCTCCACTGATTAATTGTTGTAACTGTCAGGAAATTTCTCCTATCGGGGGGAGGGAGAAATCCATGAAGTAGAAATGCAGCCACTGCTCAAAATATATCTCCAAAGCTATGAAGATATTGTGCCATTGGAATGTTTAGCTATAAGTAACATACCTTAAATAGGAGAACTCTTTTCTAAAAAAAATCATCAGTGCTAGCCACCAAGATCTTTAAACATTTCTGGGGACAATTCAGAATAATCACACTGTACATTGCCCTACATGTTTTTTAAATCTTCAGATCGCTTTTATCTAATAACTGACACTTATTTGCATGATGAGTTTTTTCCATTTTATTTTTATTGCTTTTTATCTATAAGAGAACAAGGAAATATAAATAATACAAAAGAGGATCAAAATAAACCAAAAACAAACTGTAGAAAATAACTTCTTTTATTTTTAGGATAAATGCATATACAATGAAACTCAGGTCAAACAACAAATATAAATGTGGATCAAATTTGGTTTCATTTAATAACTTGACAAATAATACCAAAGGAAGCAAATTATGTTATTAAAGTCTAAATTGGCAAACATTTTTTTAATGAGGAAAAAAGTTTAGCAGGAGATATCCATGGTTAGTGTTTGAAAAGACAATCTGAGAAATTTCCTTCTACACAGGAAGGGTGGGAAGTTACGTGCCTGAAATGAGTGAGATATGAATCACCTAAACTGCATTTATCTATTAAGATGAATTAAATTTATAAGCCAATCTAGAATCTTTACTCCCTGTGGCCTAATGGTTAGGATTCTAAGCATCTTATTCCAAGATATTCTGTAGCACTTTTTAGCTATATTTAACATTCTATTATGTATTGCTTATGAAATCAACTGCTATTACATTCCTTCAGGTCAAGCTTGAGAGTTGTGCCATAAAAAAACTGACAAGGAAAAAAATCTCTGTGCAGCTGTTTCCGCAAAGACAAGTACAGCATTCTAAACTCATAACATGCTATAACTGGATACTGCTGGGAGGGGAACAAAAGCAACCAGCCAGAAAATACAAAAACAGGAAAAATTATGAAACAGCATTGCTATAAGCAGGATAAGAGTACTTCAATAGGCTGTTATAGTGTTACCTAAATTTAATTGTCATCATCATGATCGGTGGCAAAAGAAAACAAAGATAGTACCAATAGTAATAGGGTGCAATCCCCAAAAAGACTGGGGTACCAAATGAATGCCATGGACATTAATAAAATCAGCCCCGGTCAATTGCAAAAGGTAACTTTGCTTCTAGTCCAACCTCCTGCCCAAGGCAGGAGTTCTTACATCATCCTGCACAAACGATTGTCCAATTTTTTCTTGAAAACCTCCAGTGATGGAGCACGGCCACCTCCAGGAGGCAAGAATAATCTTGCACTGAATAATCATTCATTCTTACTAACCCAAAATTCTGTCTTTTCCAGGTTGAATCTTGTTCTGATGAGCTTCCATCCAATACTTCTAGTGCTGCCCTTAGGAGTTATGGAGAATAAATTGATGCACTCTTCCCTATGATAATCCCTCAAGTTCAGAAGACTATCGTGACCCTTGAGCTTTCTCTTCATTAGGCTAAAGGGACATGATGGCTCAGTGGCTAAGACACTGAGCTTGTCAATCAGGTTTAGCGGTTCAAATCCCTAATGCCGTGTAATGGAGTGAGCTCCTGTTATTTGTCCCAGCTTCAGCCAACCTAGCAGTTCGAAAGCATGTAAAAAATGCAAGTAGAAAAATAGAGACCACTTTGTTGGGAAGGTAATAGCGTTCGTGCACCTTTGCTGCCCACATGACCACGGAGACGTCTTTGGACAGTGCTAGCTCTTCTGCTTAGAAATGGGGATGACCACTGTCCCTAGAGCTGGAAACAACTAGCACGCATGTGCAGGGGAACCTTTACCTTTATCTAATTCCTGTAGCCCTTCATCATGATTTAGCATCATCTGTGTTGCTCTTATCTGCACTCTCTCTAGGGCCACATCATCTTTTTTAAATCATGGTGAGCAGAACTAAATACAGTATTCCAAGTGTGGCCTTACCAATGCAGTATAAATTTAACAAGTAAATAATAAAGTGGTGCTATCACGTCCCATGATCTTGATACTGTCCCTCTGTTGATGCAGCCTTGGCTTGCATTGTCTGTTTTTTGGCAGCTATAGCACACTGCTGATTGATATTTAAGCAGTGATGCACCAGGACACCTACATCCCTCACATAGTTAACTACTGTTGAATCAAATACCCCCTGTTGAGTTAGGTACCTATGCATTTGGTTTTTCCTGCCTAAGTTCAGGACCTTTGTTTTCTCACTACTGAACTGCATCTTGTTGGATAGGACTTAATGCTCAAGTCTGTCGAGATTCTTCTGAATCTTGAGTCTATCCAAAGTGTTGGGAATTCCATTCAGCTTGGTGTTGCCTGCAAATTTGAGAAGTTCCACTTTTATCCCCAAACCTAGATTTTTATGAAGATGTTGAAGAGCACCAGGTCCAAGGCAGAACCTTGTGGTACTCCACTGCATGCTTCACTCCATGTAGATATAGCTGCATTGAGGAATACATGCTGAGTGCAGTTGGTTAGCCACTTGAAAATCCATCTGGTGGAAGTACCATCTATCTCATATTATTCTATCTTACCAAGAAGTAGACTGTGATTTACTTTGTTAAATGTCTTACTGAAGTCCATGAATACTATATCCACAGCAATTACCTGCTCCACTAATTTAGTCATTTTATCAAAGGTTATAAAGGTTTGTCTGGCATAATCTATTTTTAACACACACATGCTGGCTTCCAGTAATTGCCTTATTCATTTCTAGCAGTCTTCTATTCCCCTGTGCTCCAGGAGCTCTGATTTTATTCAGTGGTTCCAAAATCACATCTGTGAACTCCTTCAGTATCCTGGGATGTAAACCATCTGGTCCTGGAGATTTGAACTTGTCTAAAGCAAATAGGTGTTCTCTTATCAATTCCTTGTCTATTTTGAACTGCATTACTGTTCTGTCTCTCACAGTGCTGCTTTTGATAGGTTGGGCTATTTTTAGCTTTTGTGTAAAGACAAATTAAAAGAAAAAATTAAGCATTTATGGTTTTTACTGGCTGCCTATCATCTTCTTGCCATCTTCTCCCATTAGTGGACTGACCATTTTCCTGATTTTCTTCTTCCTTCTTATATATAGAAAGAAACCTTTTTTTGTGTGTGTTATTTTTAGGATTTGTTGCTAGTCTGAGCTTTCATTCTGAGCTTTAGCTTTCCTGATTCTGTCTTTGTAGATTTGGACTATTTGCTGGCATTTTTCTCTAGTTATGTCCTTCTTTCCTTTTCTCCTTTTTTTCCTTCCTTTGTCAGAAACCTGACAAAGTTTTCCTCAGAAGGATGAAAGGCTGAGTCAACCTTGAGCCAGGCAGGGTCAAACTCCTGGCTGTGGACAGTATTAGGCTGCATATACAGTATTCTAAAAACTGTGCCACACTTTTTGTTTAGCTTATGAAAAGTGTGTTGAGGGGAAATCTAATAGCAATATCTGAAAGATTGCTACACAGAAGAGGGAATGGTGTTTTCTATTCCCCCAAGAATTGGATCAGAACTAATACATTAACTAAGCAAGGAAAGTGGTTCAATTAGACATCAAGAGAAAGTCATTTTTTCTATCAGCATTCAGCCAGTGAAACAGGAGACTAGAGAAGTATTAAATTCTTCTTCATCAAACATCTTCAAACAGATTGCCTGGTCAATGCTGTCAGACCCAGACCCTATACTACGTGCTGAAATGAGTAGAAAGTAGGGCTAGATAAACTCTTAATATCCCTTCAATTTCTCTGATTCTCACTACATAGATACTTCAGTACTTAGAAAGTGGTTTAATGAGAATAAGTGCCATTGACATTAATGTATCTTATTTTTGTATACATATGTAAAGACTTGCACTGGAAACTGTAAATTTAATATATTGAGATATCTAGTTCAAATGTGAAGTTAAATGGGTGCCAGTATTTCTTCTATTTTTTCATCGTCATTGCTGCCATTACCATTGTTGTTACAATATAAATTTTAGCATACCATAACAAAATGGATTAAAAAGAAGAGCAAAATAAATCAAATATGAATTAAAACAGGTTAAGATAATAAAGTCAGAATAGATTGTAGGTATTTGGACTAAGCGCTATTCCTTGGCTGAAAAATAGAGACACTTAACAATTTTCTGTGTCTTTCTAGGTCACATATTATCTTCTTCAGTGTTCAAGATGATCTCCTAACCGATCATAATGGACTGAGAGGGGAAACAGCTATTATTGTTACAGTCATTGCACTAGTGTAATTCCTTTGAAGACTCTTTTTCATTTGGCTGGACCTAAGTTAGAGTGCTTTATTGATTCAGCCTGCTCTATCTGACTTGATTTAATTCATCTAGATTTGTCAGAGGTAACCTGCCTTTTCACTTGTGGCCTCAAGCTTTACCAATCCAGATGCCTATTTGTCCCTTGAGCTAAACATAGTATCTGAAAGCATTTATTGAAAGTCTTCAAAGTCTTCTTCCTCAACTAATTAAATAAAGCTTAAGAGGTCTTTATTTATCTTCTCATCATTAAACAGATGCATTTTAGAGTAATCAGCTTTTTTCTGGCTGAAATATGGCATTCTAGAAGTCAGTTTGGCAGTGATTGGAAGTTTTGGAGGTTATAAACTCAGAGGCCAACTACAATAACAGAATAAGACAGTACAAAATAAATGATTTTTTAAACAGTCATAAGAAGAAATATTGCTTATGGAAGGATGCAATCTGGTTCTTTAAATTTTGATTATGAATATGCTTAATCTGTATTTTTTCTGGCTTTGAATAATTATATATACTGTAATTCAGTGATAAAAATGCATGTGGAACTTTTACTTATAGTGTAATCATGTATGTATGTATGTATGTATGTATGTATGTATGTATGTGTATGTGTGTGTGTATATATATATATGTATGTGTTTGTAGAGATACCTAGTTGCCCAAACATGGGAGGGAGCAAATTTGTAGCTACCCTTTTGCCCTTCAGCTCATCACAGAGACTATTCCAGGCAGTAATTGTGTCATTAATGTTTCAATTGTGTTTATTTTGTTGCTGATATTTTAAATAAATGGAATTGAACTTATTAGTTCTCATCAGCCAGATATACCATCACCTGTATTTGAACCTGGGTTGCCTGCATCTTAAGCAGTTGCATTATAAACTAGGCCACCGGTTCATCTCCTATCAGCAGCTTGTTACTAGGCAAGTGATGTGTGTGCTACTGGTAGAAAAACAATGCAGTTCCAATATCTGTATAATATGTTAAAATAAAGGATAAAGACATAAGTGGTTAAGATGCATTCGGCATTTTGGGAATTAATTTATACTTGTAGCACATACATTTACATAAAAAATAGTTTGGAGTGATATACTGTACTGCATAAGCAATAGACAAGATCATACAACATTTTTCCCTCTATCCTCTGCAGTCTTCATGAACCTGAATCATTACAAACACTTTCAGGGGAGAGAGGGGGAAACACCAAGCACTATATTTTACAGAGCTGTAATTTCAAGCAGGAAAAAAACCTTGAAAATTGGGGCTTTTGCATAACCAACAAAATTCACAGTGTCTAACTACTGAATTTCCATTAAAGCACCACTTTTCTAATAACATGCTTTGAATATGCTGACATGTACAAAAGAGCCCGTTTGATGTAGTGTTTAATGATACCAGGCTAAAATTCCGGAGACTGTGACTTCTAATCTTGCCTTAGGCAGAAAGCCAGCTGAATGACTCCGGGCCAGTCATTCTCTCTGAGCTTTAGGAAGAATGCAAATCCAAACCAGTTCCAAAAAATTGACTTGAAAGCACCAAACATGTACGCACACATGCATAACACAGATACACAGAATTTATAAAGTAAGTTTTTTTAATGTAGACTTTATGTTATAAATTAAGTAATCCAAAATTTCACCTATGCAGTCTTTGCTAAAATGTCTTTTATTCTTTTGGCAATTCAAAATAAATGCTCGCTTACAATGATTCCAAAATAGTTTCACTCATGAAATGAACCAATCATTCTTTTCTTGAATATTCTCACTTTGTGAAACATAAATTATAATATCTGGGTGATCCGACTTCCGCTTCTGGCGATCTTGGCAACGGGCGCATCGGGC
>JANHFP010002580.1:10312-28231 GCA_032468135.1 Calamaria suluensis | reverse complement strand
AGAATTCAGGGAGTTGAAGTCCACAAGTCTTAAAAGTTGCCAAGGTTGGAGACCCCTAGTCTAGTGGAGCACTTTGGGAACTACAGTGTGCTCTTAGGGATTATATGTTGCTCAATCTTCACTTAAAAGTTTGTACATTTAGAATAATAGGATTAAACTAATAGATACGAATATTATAAACCACAGATTTAGGCAAATGTGATTTAAAATTACACATTGAAAATAATGGAATCTATGCAATATTACTCAAAATTGCTAACATTCTGGCCGGGCACAAAAGAATCAGATTGGTCCCCAGAAAGAAATAGACATGGATTGGTAGCACAAATGTGACCCTTGTTGTCCTTATGGAAGAATTAGGGACTGAAATTTTCCTCAATGGCAATGAATGTATTTTGCAATCAACTAATCAATCAGCTAAGAGTTGCTCATAGATTGCTCAGTGGTTCTAAAACAGCCACTGAACTATTCAGTGTTCAGAACATTCAGTGCTACTGAATGCTCAAGTTTGGGACATTTCTTCTTCCAATATATCCTTGTCAATTTTTCTTTTAAAAAGTCTCTAGAGCAGTCTTAAAGCTAAATTGGTTTTGGCTTTATGTCTACCCTACCTGATACTTTACTAAATGTCTTCTTTTTTTAACATTTTGATTATTGTCATTAGGCCATTTTAAACTGTTTAAAATTTGAATTTGAGATAAAACACTTTTCATTCTTTTCAGGCCATTTTGCAGCCAGTACTGGCAGCAGAAGATTTCAGATTGTTTAAAGAAATGATGGTCCAGAAAAATATTGAAATGCAGTTGCAGGCCATTAGAATAATTCAAGAAAGAAATGGTAAGGAATAATAAAAAAATAATATTTTATTTGCTGTGATTAGCTGGAACTTGTTTTTAAGTGGATTCCCTACATCTGGACATATATAGCCAAGTCAGATGAAGAAAATCAATACTGATCAAGGAGGCTTGGTGGTGCAGAAGTTTAAGGATGCCAGATCTGCCAACCAGAAATGGTTGACATTCTGGTAGTTTGAGATTGGTAGCACTGTGAGACAGGGTGAGCTCCCGTCACTCATCTCTAGCTCCTGCCTTTTTCACCCAGCAGTTTGAAAGCATTATTGTTAGTAGATAAATGGGTAGCAGTCAATTGAGAAAGTCTAGCTGCACAAGGAGAACAGGACCTGGTGCTGGACAACTCAAATTCCATTAGCCAGATTGCTACATACCACAGCCAAGCTAGCTAGCTGTGAAACCAAACGAACTAGCAATTAGGCTGTCAGGACTACTCTGTAAAGTGTAGATCTTTCCTGACAAATGTATGGTATACGAAATAAATAAATAATGAAATGATGAAAGGAAGGTGAAGAGAGGCATTAAAAGACTAAACTAAATAGGTCAAAAAGGAAAAATAAGGAAGGATAGGAAAGGAAATAAGAAAGGCAATGGGAAGTTTAAAAAGAAAAAAAGAAAAGGCAGTATGCAATTAAGATGGAGGAGATAGCATGAAAGGTTTCCTCAGTCAGAAGATTAAGCTAGTATATTACTAGTTGGCTTTTGTTTTCATCACGGTTGCAATTGTTTGCATAGATAGTATGAAGTATATTATTGCTTTTAAACTATTTTGATAGTGATTATTTACTATATTTACTTGCTTTTCCAGTAGTATCAATTGGAAAAAATGATTTTATTAAAAGAAACAAAAAACTCAGCCATTCTATTAACATACAAAATATGTGGGTTAAAACCTTTTGCATTTAACAGCCAAGTCTAATTTCATATCCCTGTAAAGTCTGTTGTAATGGCAAATCCATCTGGTAGAAATATTCCCAAGATCAAAGCATAGTTATATTTCCTTGCGCAGTATTTTATTTCATGCTAAAGTAATATGTCTACATCTTAACTGTCAATTAATCTCAATAAATCTCATTGAGATTGCCATGTGTAAAGAAAATATGCATTTAATTTAGAAACAAGCTTTAACGATAACTCAGTTTGCTATCTTCTAAGCACGACATGAATAAATTAAAGCAATATTTTAAATATAATTTATTTTCTACTGTAGAAAAAATTCTGGACTTTGATAAATATTTGAATAGTTTGTCATTACTTTAAACACCTTTTGATCCTTTTACTCTTCCCCCCCATAAAATAGGTGTGCTACCTGACTGTTTGACTGATGGATCTGATGTATATACTGACACTGAAGAAGAAGAAATGAAAATACTAAGAGAGGTTCTTAGGTTAAAAATAGTTTTTTCCTTGTTTTATATCACATACTAGGTTATGGCCTCTTAAAGTAAAATTTGATTGCAACAAGACCCACTTAATTTGCACTTGAAAGCGTTTTGCAGCATAGTTACTGAGGATACATTACTCCATTCTGTGTTAAATTAGATACATTTGGTTAAATATTTGGAAAATTTGAGATACACCTTTAGCACAATGCATAAGTGTATATTGATTATATTTTTATTGAAGAGAAATGGGAAATGTTACATTTCTTCTTAAATCTTTGTTTTAGAAAGTCATTGCAAGTAGTCATCATTTAGCAATTGTTTCTTGCAAAAGTGTTGCTAAGCAAACTACATGACACGAGAGGGAGGGAGGGAAAGAAAGAAAGAGACAGAGAAAGACAGACACACACAGAGACAGAGACAGACACAGAAAGAGAGACAGACAGAGAGTGACAGACAGAAAGAGATACACACATACACAGAGAGACTCATCATTTAAATGAAGTTTTCTTGTGCAGCAATGCCAGTGTTAATTTCACTGTATGTGTGTTGTCAGGTGGAGAAATTTGAGAGTAAGTGCAACCATTGGTCAGGATAACATTTTTTATTAGTCTATTACTGTTGTATTTATGAACAGTTACTTAACAAGGCAGTTGCTAAAAAACTACTTGTATATTATTTTAGAGCAAGGTCTTCAGGCATCTGTAGGCTTGGATCCAGAAGGACATTGATAGCAAGTACTGAACCTAAAGTGATTTTCTTCGTTTTCTGGGTAGTATTTCCATTTCGCTCAATGAATAAGGGAAGCTAACAGCATCCCAAGTGCTTTTGGAGTACAGCCATGCTTAGTACAGCCATGATCATGTAAATGCTGGCTCCCTCAGCCAAGAAACAGAGATGAGCCTCACTCTCTAGAGTTGTTATCTTTTTATTTCCTAGTTACTAGAAGCAAATCTGTTCAGTTTTTTTCTTCTTCAAGGAATGATGCAGTGCATGTAGGATCTCTTATTTTATCCTCAGACCCACAAACCTGTGATGTGGATGAGGATGAGAGTGATTGGCTCTTTGGCTGTACTCCCTGTGTCTAAATAGCAGAAGGAGTGGTCAGGAATTGTGTTCCCTGGGTTACTTATATTAGATATCATTATATATATTATATATATTAGAATATTAGATTTATAGTGACCTCTCACTTTTCTCCACAAGTCCAGCCTCAGAATTCACTTTTTCCATGAGGTCTTTGCTCTCTTAATTTTTTGTTCCTAATTCGTTTGAACTGTATTTTGAGTATTTCATTCTGTTTCATTGTGTTGGCTTTAATTTTGTATGTTAGTCTTATAAACATTTTAAAGAGATATTTTAATAGAGAGTGGTAATACTAAATTTCTTCTAATTTGTCTTATCATTTTTAAAACTATTTCTTTTGTATTTCTTTTAGATTTATTTATTTACATTAATTATAAACTGCAACAATCATATGACTGTTAAAGAATGGTAAGGCAGTGTATACATTAAAGTATTTCCTGTTTATCTTTTCAGGAAGTCTAAGGAAGAGTATGATCTAGAGCAAGAAAGGAAAAGAAATAATGAGGTATATTGGGAAATCAATTCAGCAAAACCCCAAGTGCTTGCAATTATACAATTGTTCTCTTCAGTAAATTCAGTCTTCAGTAAAAGCTGCCCAGAGTTGCTTGATAGTGAGATGGGTGGTATCTAAATTTAAATAAATAATTAATAAATAAATGAATGACATTTATTTTTCATCATTGATTGAATGAAATGATCAGCATAATTCAACTAATTGAAAACATATTTTTGCAATTCTTGATTTCTTATATCCACTTGTTTTGGCATAATTATGACCTGTGTCTTGATTTTTGATGATACTAAGAAAATAGTACAAGCTGACATTTTTGTTCCTGACAATGATACTTGGAATTGTAATTGATGCATAACATAGTCAACCAATTCAAAAGTTCTTCCAGTTAATTTACTCATCGCTGTGCAGTAGTAGCACATTACTTCCTCATGACAATCATGGAAGCTGCCTTTTTCTTGGTACTCAGTCGCCTGTGAGCTGCAGAGAGGTATACCTCAGAAGATGCCAGCAGCAACATTAGACAAAACTAGATCATGACCGTTTGCCTGAAAATTTATCACTGCTTCATTGATGCCAGCCATGAAACTTACACCAGGATATTGTTCTGGGTCTGTTTACCCAAGTTACCGTGTTGGATAAGTTAATTGAGATAGAAATTGGCACAATAAATTCCTTTTCCTATACATTTAAGCGTTCCGTGCTAAGGTGTTCGCTTAGTACTTTGAAAAAAAGGTTTTGATGGTTTTTTTTTCAATGAGAGTATTTTTATTTGTGAACTAACTTTATAAGAGGTATGTTTAATTTGTAAGAAAAGTACAGGAAACAATGGATGAAAGAAAATCTTGCAAAATCCTAATTCATTCTTTAGGATAACTCAATCTTAATATTTTAATTATTCCTACATCCTGCCACCTATTTTAACATGAAGATAGTAACTAGATTTAAATAACATTTATTAAATAGTGTATTTTATGACATGTTGGTTTTTACTCTATTTGCTGCTTTTGTAATACTTAAATTGATTTCTCACTGTTTTTTTCTTAAAAATTCAGCCACATGATAAACTGAAATCATCTGATGTTGCACATAAATCTCCAGGACATTTTAATGAAAGTGCAGGACCTAAGAGGTCTCCAAAACACTCTACAAAATTGCCAGGTATGATTATTTTCAGGTATTTGCTGCAGTTATATTAAATTTTGTGTATATGTGTGTACTTTCAAGTTCAACTTGACTTGTTTTTGACAGAACAAGTCCATGTAGTTTTCTTGGCAACCTTTTGGGAAATAGTTTCTCACTGCCTTCTAAGAGACTGACCGACCTAAAATCACTCAACTGGCTTTCGGCTTAATGCAGGACGAACTCACTGTCTCATGGTATCTAACCTAGTAGCTTTAACCTGGCTCTTTTATTAAACATACTCAAGAGTATTTATTCATATTTCTGTTGAAAGAAATGTCTTGCTTCAAAGTGAGTTGGGTGTTCGATATCCATTATAGCAATTGGTCAAAACTCCATCACAAACAAAATCCTTATTTTCACTTCAAGATAAATTTAAGAAGGTATGTTTTTACTATTGAACACATGGCCACTGGTTATACTAATACAGTTGGGGGGAAGGAAAAAAGATAGTACATATTCACTGTTTAATTCAGTATTACCTGAAAGAAATTTGTTCATGAAATGTATTAATTTCAGGTTTGTGGTTAGTTTTTCTGTTATTGAAAGTTGCAGGTCTAGATCCAAATGCCAAAAAGCTGTTTTTTTTTTGAGATCTATATGAATTGATACTGAATCCCAGTTCTGCTATGGATTTTTTTTTGGTAGTTTATAAAATGGAGAAAGAAAATAGTGACTCTCCTTGTAATGGCTGAGGACACGTCTCCATCAAATGTAGCTGTGAATTGCTTTGTCTATTGCATCAAGTTGGCAATTATTCTAAAAAGTGAAAAATTAAAGTTAAAACCTTTGGTTTTAACTATTCAAGTTATATATGATTAATATATTTGTATATGGCAGACATAAGTATATGCATTTATTTCAAAATATTTTTAGGTCCAGAAGCAAAACAAAACTTATCTATTCAAGATCATTCCTCTGTCAAACTGAAAGAAGATAGTTGCAGGAAAGCACTTGGGGATGGCTCTGAATATGTAACAAAGCAAGGAGTGCTAGAAGGACGTGTAAGCTCACTTTATTTAAAATATTATTGGACTAATATTTTGTAACACACACACACAACTTTGCAATAACTATATAACAATAAAATTTTAGGACCTTATAGATGTTGTGCATACCTAATAATACAAAGGTTTCCTTGCATCTTACAGATTAAAGCAAGCCACAAGGGAAGAAACATAATAGAAAAACTGATATATATAAGCTCAATTATTATAAAAGTGATAAAAGCAGTTTTGTCAGGTATTTAAATGTACTGTATTCATCCCAGGATCCAGTCAGGTAGCAAAAGGTAGTGAGTTTCAACGGTGGGGAGCAGTAGAGAAGAGTAGACGATTTGTGGACTTCTGTTATGGTTAGATCATTCTCTGATTGATTTGGCAGCATCCCTACCTGCATGGAGATAGGGCTCATTCGAATAGCTTGCCCCAGTCAAGAATTCTAGAGGGTTCTAGGGATAGTTGTTTTCTCTGAAGGTCTGATGGGTGTTAGTGGTTCTTGTAAGTAGGGAATATTTTCTGAGTATCTTGGATGTTGACATCTCTACAATACAGTATTTGGTACACTACTTACATCTTCCTTTGATCTCTTTTAAATCAGTTGCTATGTGTCCCTTGGCATTGTTTGACATACCAATTCAAATTTGGAATTTTCTTCTAAGTTCAGAGATCTTTTCTTGTTTTTTCCATGTCTGTTTCCATCTTCTGTGTCTTTAGATATTGTAACACTACTACTTATCTCTTCTAACACCTGTCTGAAACTCTTTTGTTTAGTACCTTTCTGTGATTTTTTTTACTTTCTTGGTTTTGACTTCTTTTTTCTTCTTGGCAATTTCCTTGATTTGTTCTGGCATCCAATTGCTTTCTTCTTCATTTTTGTCAGTCTCTTCACATTCTACATAACAAATTCTTTAAATTCATTCCATAATTCCGCTGGTTCTCTTATGAATAATCTTTCTGGAAAATGATGGACATATCAGCAAGATCTTATTGTGGAAACTGACTAGCTTTCTTTTTCATTTTAACTTGGGATTTACATATGAGCAGTTTATGATCTGTTTCAGTGTCAGCATCTGGTCATAAATTTGATGCTGTAATAGACTCTTCTATCTCCTTTTTGCAATGATTTGATTTTTATGTACTTCCATCTGCTAATGCCCATGTGTAGGACATAATTTTGGTTGTTGGAAGACAATGTTAGCTGTAAAGAAATCAATGGCGCCACAGAATGTAATAGGATGGTCTCATGCTTCATTTCAGTTTCCTAAGCCAACAAAAGTTCCAGTCTCCAGTCACAAGCAGCACATTTTATTTGTATCTTGCTTGCATCTTCTGACAATTTCAAATTGAACTCAATCATGTAATCTTCTGCATCAGTGGTTGGAAGTCATAAATATCAATTAATTTGGTCATTGACTGCATTGTAGCAGAGTTCTTACTTTACCCCACCTAAGAGCAATGTTGTCTCTTTAGTTTTTGTCCTGAATGTGATCTTTTGACTGAAAGATCAATTCCAATCAATCTTAATTCCCTGATGCTTAAGATGTCCATTTTTAATTGTTTGATTTTTCATATGTTGAGCTTTCTATATTCATTTTAATTCCAACATCACAGCAAGCTGCAAACATAGGATCACATTTTCCTGTGTTCCGTGCCAGCTTCACAGACACAGAGTAAATGGGGAGTTTGTCAGGAAGTTGCAAGTTGCTCCTACTCCCATTTTTTCTACACCATTTTTCAGTCTTTTTCATCTGAAAATCGTCATATTTTTTCAGTTTTGTTTTATAATTTGTTATTGGGACTGTCACAACTGTATTTTATAAAAATGCTTTTCAGAAACTATATATAAAATCTGATTTTTAAATTCAAATAGAAATTATCAGAACTTGGAGCAAAAGAGCTAAGAGAGCGTGAGGACTATCTAAAGCAGAAACGAGATGCATTGATGGCTTTGAAGAAGAAATCGAAAACAAGTATCCCACCAAATATAGAACAGAAAGAAGAGTTGTCCACTTCTAAAGAGGTGAAGGGTAACAGAATTAAAATTGCCTGTCTGTAACTACCTGTCTTCTTTAAAGATCAACCTACTTTGGAAAAATGGTTCTAATCTGAAAATATACACCATAGTCTCAAGGAGATACTTTTACTATGACAAACAAGTTAATCTATTTAAAGGCCTTGTTTACATAGTTGGAGGCAGTGGAGGGCAGATAGTGAAAACAGCTAAATCTCATCAGTGGGGATGACTGTGGCTAGAAAAAGTTAATTCAGTTCCTCAGTAGCTCCTGGCAAAACTAATTCCATTCATTCAGCTGCAGCTGCATTGTGCTTGACACTGTTAAACCTCTCAAGAAGTTGCCAAAATACAATTTAAAGTCCAGTAACCCTAGAAAAAAAATGGGCTACCTTAGAAATTTATTTTGTTCATTTGACGTGTCATCTCCTGCCTTTGACTAAATAGGGATAGGTCTAGAGATAGGCTCCTTTGATTCTGCCCATAGTGGCACACAGCTGTATTATGCCAATGTGATCCCCCCTCCCTGTTAAAAATAAGAAAAACAGTGTCTGAAAGCGGTAACTTCCTGGCACTCTTTAGGCAATTGAGGGAGGATAGTATTGAACATTTTTACTCTCCCATTGATGAAGTCATTGAAAATCTTAATTGGCAATGTGTTAAAGGTGTAACGAATTTTCATAGCAGCTAAATCAGAAAACACTATTATAAGGGAATGCTTTAAACATTAGGATAAATATTGTACAAATAAGAACTGAAATCACAATCGCACATATTCATGTCCAGGACAGAGCTACAGCTTGCCCTTTCTAATATGTGAAGTAACTTTTTATCTATTGCTTTTCTTGCTTTAATATAACCTACAAAATGGTGATGATTTCTTGTTTTAGTGTACAAATAAAAACAAAGGTTTATTTACATGTTCTACAAATTGTTTTTGTCTTTTGTCTACAATTTTTCTTGAGTGGAAACTTCATTGAAATCAATGGGAATACTAAACATAAATGTAGTTAGCCATAATCACTGCAAGCTAATATATATTTTCTTTTCAGGCAATGTCAGAAGAGGAGGAACAAAGATTGTTAAAGAAGCGAATCCTTGCAGCAAAACTAAAAGAAGAAGTCATTAATAAGCGATAGTTTAAAGAAGCTGCTTCTAAGGTTATATATTTAACCATGAACTGTTTGCTTACAACCATTCCATGCATTAACTTGATTTTATATATTATAAAAACAGTAATTCTTTAAATTAGTTCAAAGGTAGAGTGGAAAGCAATGATTTAACATTTTAATAGATTCCACTATTTTGTTTCTTGCCATTTCTGGTATATGCTGGGTCAGGCTGGTCACTGTTGTACTTTTGTTGGGTTTAATATTACTTTTTGAATGTTGCTGTCAAATACTTTTATTAAAACATTAAATTGGCTAAACTTAATTTTTGTCTTAAGATGGCCTCACCATCCTAAACAAGAAGACGGGAAAAGCATCTCCATGCATGGGCAACATCAGTTCACACACTGATTGAAAACTGGGGAGATCTCATTCATCTGCTTCACTGTGTCTGTTACCACAAGCAGATAGAAAAGGTTTTAGATTTAATGCTATTCATAAAAATGGTTCTCAAGGTGTCTCTTTAAATTTCATAGGAATTAGATTATATTTGTTGGGCTCAATTCCCATTGATTTAAGATCAACTAAATTATTTAGTCTGGATTTAAACTGCTTCATTGTGTGAATCGGGCTCAGTATGCATTGTACAAATGATAGCATGATTAATCAGGTTAAGTGTTAGCATTTCCAAAGCTTTTAAATGAGCCTATGCCATGCCTATTTTTTAATATACCATTCAACTTCATTGTAATCATAATTACGCCAAACAGCTTTGTAGTATTACTTATTATATTTCATTAGTCAGAGTAACTTAAAAACTCTACTTCGGTGGTAAGAAAACTTTTCATTCTTGTAACACAGTATAAACACAGGTCATCCACATTTCATATAACTTTTTATTAAAATAGTATTTAACTCAGACATGTTGGCAGATGTCATCTTTTTTTTTTTTTTTAACTTAGTTGAAGGACCCCAGGCATTTGAAATGTGGGCTGTCTTGTGGCAAAGAAACCAGACTAAAAGAACTGAGATGGAAGTATTTACCTGAGGCAGATTGTGTAATTTAAACGGGAGATATTCAATGCATTTTTCATAGCATTGCTGAGTGTTTAGATATTGGCTAAAGTCACCTATTGTTTATATTGAAGTAAAAAAAAATCAACTTTTTCTCATGTATTGAAGCAGCTTAAATGAATCTGCATATTTTAAAGGTTTTAATAATCTTTGAAATAGGGCGAAAGAAAATGATACAGGTGTGTATTGGATTTTTTTCAGTGATTTATTAAATAGTTTGGATCCAGGCCAGATGAACATCACTGTCAAGGAAATGGCACATCTTCATTTTCCTATGGTTTGCTATTCAGTTTTATGGGAAAGTTACTTCTCTGAAGGGTGAAGACTTGCCAAGAGTACTCAAAAATGTGCAAGTCAACATAGAAAATCTGCTGAAGCAAATTGTTTCTGTAACAATTTCTTCTAAATCTTCATTGAAAGAGAGAAAAGGAAAGCCCCATTGTTGGTTGCCTGGAGCCCCTAAAGGGCAGAAATATGTCCTTCGGACCACATTGTCAGTCATCACAACACTGAATCAAATCTAAGAGTATTGCTTTTTCTGCTAGATTTGATTCAGATTAAATTGTACAAATCACTATCATTAAAATAAACTAAAATGGCCACATCTCTAAATTTGAATTAACTTACCATTTACAACAATAAAACAATAAAAAACCATTAATCATGGAATTACAGGGTCACATTTTAATTCCTGAATTTTACAGGTCAGCATTAGTATTACCACATGTATACAAATGGTGTAAAACAAGTACAGTGGTTTTTTCTTCTTCCTCAATACAAAATAAACTTCTGTTTCATGGAAAAACTATACTTCATATCTACAGACAGCCCATCTTTTCAAACAATAGCTAAAATTAAAACTATGAAATTTCCAGGAGAAATGGACCCATGACATACTGTAAAAGTGACCAATAACTGAGGATTCCTGCTGGTTTCAATTTGTATCACTTTTACCACAATTTGTAATTTAGGGAATTTTGTGTGTGCATGATCTCAGATCATATATGGCCAAACTAACATTAAAATATTTACAATTCAGTTGCTCTGAAAGGAAAAAAAGTCTCAAAATGGTTGCCTTCATCAATTCACCTAGTGTACTTTTAGACATTTGCTTAAATACATGGAATGTGTTTAAGAAGCAGCTTTATGCTAAACCCCTTAGGTTTATAGTGCTGCATATTAACTGCCCCCCAGATTACATATATCATTGAAGTAAGATTCAAGAGTTTCTGGTAGCATTTCACAATACCACCTACTTTTCCTAATGTGAAATGTGGATGGCTGAAAGAAAAGATTTTTGGAAATTAGCAGGGAGCAATTCCATTCAACGTTATTTCTGTAAAATGCTACTAGTAATTGCAATTCAATTGTCATTTCAAGTACCAAGGTTTATTGACAGTTTCTAGAGGGTTGTTTTCTTTTTTCCTGGAAAGCTGATGATCTATAGAATGATTTTCCTGGATAGCTCCTTCTAGTCTGCTTGCATTTAGAACCCAGGTTCTTTTTTTTCTTTAAAAATAATGGAGTTGAGAAAAAAAAATAAACAAGTTTGCCACTCAACATGCACTACGTAGCAGTGTGCAACCCTCTATAATTTCGCTGACTGTGCAAACAGTGGTCCCCAATTCTGATTTTTTTTAATGGAAAGAGCATTATTTAAAAAGGCAATTGCTAAAAAAAAACCCACAATGGACAGCACCATTACGAAGTTATATTACTAGGTTTGTAACTGAAGCCTTACAAGTTTCTTCTAGCTTGCTACAAACTGGGGAAACCCTGCAATATCAAAATTACTTCTCCCATCCCCATCCCCTCACAGAACCCAAGATGACTATTTCTTCTGGCAAGCTTTCATTCCAGGTGCTGATTACTAATCCACTGTTTTAACATTTTAACAGTCTGAATGGCAGACTCCTTGACTAGAAAGGGATTAGGTTCTTTGGAAGCGTGTTGTTCTCAGAACATAACCTTTCTAGTAGATTTTCGTTTGCTACTCCTTGTATTCTCATGTATTTTCCAGGGAGAACGCTTTCTGAGTCAGACTATTTAGTTCAGTCATAGCATTTAAGCACCCTCTATCAGAGTTTGTTCCAACATTTTTAAGAGCCAAGACGAGGTCTTTTTCTTGGGGATGTTTCTTCCTCTTCCTCTTCCTCTTCATCATCTGGATAATCCACAAGGCCAACTAAACTTCCCTGTTAGATGTAAAGAGTCACATGTGAACCAATGGAGAAAGTATAATATCACTAATTTTATTATACATTTTATTATAAATTATTATAAAATAATTTTAAACTGCAAAGCACGGATATCATATGTTTAACTCACCTTTGTGGCTGTGACTGCTGTAGTCAAATTGGCATTCTTGGAAGAAGAACCATTTGAACTTGCTGGTGATGTCTGAGCTGCAACAGATTTATTATTTGTACTATTTGCTCCATTAGTTGCACTGGTAGAATGGGAAAATGTAAATTTGAAGCCACCTGTGGAAGTCCTTTTGGGGAGATTTTCTTTGTCTTCACTTTCTTTTGCTAAAAGAAAAAAAAAGTTTATAGTAGTCATTGAGATAAATGAAATCCACTAATTCAATCTGTTCATTGTTTTAACAAAATAGCATATTATCAAGGGTGGGAAGGGGGCATTTTATCTAGTTACATGCTTAGAACTTTTCTGATAAAACCATAACATGACTCCTGATATGATGAGACCAACATTCTCTATTGGTAGTTTCCTCTCACTTCTCTATTTCCCTCAACCTTGCCATGCATGCTGTAGTCATTTTTCTTCCTGGTTAATCATCAATAGACATCGTTTATTCAAACTATGTGAATTATGTATTGCTGATCACCAATAAAGGAAGCAGTCAACTTTTATTTGGTTCAGGACTGGTTGATTGATTCTTCTTGAAATCCACTGTGTTCTTACTACCCATTTCTATTATTTTATGTTGTCTTATCCTTTTAATCTTTTTCAGTGTACAGGTTCCATAGCCATACATTACCACTAGAAAGGCAACTACTTTCATGTTTGCTGTCACTGAATGCCCAGCCAACTATGAATACCCAAAAGGTGTGGCAATTAGTTTCCACTACAATGATTTTGCAAAGGGAACAAAGTTTGTGTATGAATTAACAGATACATGTATACATACAAACTGGTGGTTGTAGACCAAATCACTTTCATAACATAGTTTCACAGTAATTAAGACATCATATTTGAAAACTGGGTTGTATAAAAAAGTTTTTTTTATTTTTTTTGTTAAACTTTACTAAACAAGCAAAAAACCCTGTTCCTCCAGAACAAGGGATATAATTTTTTGAATATTCTCATGTGGATGGGAAATGAATTTAATGTTGAAACTAGGAAAGAGTGCAAAGAGCAACACAGATGGAGGCTAAACATATAGGAATTGGATATGTCTTGCTTAATGAACAGAAGGACTAGGGATGACATGATAGCAGTATTTCAGTATCTAAGGGGCTGATATAAAGAACCTATTTTCCTCAGCAGGCTGCAATGTCAATCATCGTTACTGGGTTCTGATCTGCTGAACCAATCAGGAGTGGACATGCACAAACAAGTTCCTCCCCTTCTGTGCAGTCCCCACTTTTTTTGCTCGGTCTCAACTCATTTGGACTTTCCTGCTGAAGATTAATTCAGTTTTTCATCGCTCTCAGGAATTAATTCTACCAGACTTCTGCCCTCACCCTTCCCATCCTCAGGAACGGCTCTAGCATACCCTGGATGTTCAAAGGGCTCTTCGAACCTATCTTAACAGAACTTCTGCCTTTCGCAAGACATAGGCTCTCTGTCAAATTCCAAACCTCTGCTTTGGGCCTTAAAGCCTCTTCTCCTACTATAGGCCGTTGGATTAGGGCATGTATCTCTTCTGCCTACCTATCTTCTTCCTGGCCTGTTCCAGCAGGTATCACTGCTCACTCAACTCGCAATGCGGCCTCTTCGACTGCCTGGGCCACTCAGGCCTCCTTGGAGGACATATGTCGGGCTGCCTCATGGTCGGCTCCCTCCACCTTCATTTCTCACTACAAGGTGGATCAATTTGCCTCTGCTGAAGCTTCCTTCGGCAGGCGTGTCCTCCAGCAGGTAATTTCTTCTACTGGGTGGCTTCCCTCCCGGTAGTTGTCCTGCTTTGGCATGTCCCAGTAATGATGATTGCCATCGCAGCCTGCTGACGAAAATGGGTGTTGTCTTACCTGAACACCCCTTTTCTTGGCAGGATGCGATGTCAATCATTCCCGCCCTTCAGCCGCCTGGCTTCTATTTGGTTCACCTGAGGGTGTGTGTGTGTTTTTGGAGAATTGGTGGTCTGTCACCTTGTTTTACTCAGCACGTCGGTATGCACTCGTTCGACCTCGCTGCAAAGCGGGGACTACACAGAAGGGGAGGAACTTGTTTGTACATGCCCGGTCCTGATTGCTTCAGCAGAGCAGAACCCAGTAACGATGATTGACATCTCATCCTGCCAAGAAAAGCGGTGTTCAGGTAAGACAACACCCATTCTGCTTTCCTGGGTATTCTATTTTGGTTTTAAAAACTGTTTACGTTTCACTTTTCTATGTCTAAGACTGTTTCCTACTTGTGTAGTTTATATATTTTGCTTATTGTTTGAATAATTTAACTGCCTTGAATTTTTGAAGATAAATTGTTCGCTAATATTTTTATTTCATTAATCATATATGTTTATTCATAATAACAGCCCTCTAATTTTAGCGTAACATACTACTTTCCAAAATGTACATATATTTTCAGCCAAACATTGCATTAAAAACAGTATGCTGGATATGTTTGCCGCCTTATTTGTAAAAATAATAAAGGTGGAATACAAATAAATAACATGAAAATAATTTCACTATATTAAGCAGGTTGTGAGTTTAGTTGCTTAATGTTTTAAAATAATTGTAAATGATTTTCAAAGTTACTCTTTTGAGAGTAACTACTCAAGTTCTCCCAATAATCTCCAGTACCTTTCAAAGCCTTTGTAAAACTTTGGCTACTTTCCAATAATAATATATGTGTACCCAATGATAAATTGTACAATTTTATTCTGAAGTTAAGTACTCTAAAGTTCAATTTTTTCTTATAATGCTTATTAATGTTATTTGGTTTTTGTGTTTTCCCTCTCCCTCTCTCTTTCTTTTCTTTTTTCCTTTCCTAATTTTCCTTTACCTTTTACTCAGCAAACATCAGATATAATGAAACCCCATTTTAGGCCAAAACCATTTTCTTTATGCCAAGAGCTGAACAGGTACAACTGACTAGGAATGCATTTATAAACCCTGGAGCACCCATAGAGTATTGGCCCAAAAATATGGGTCCTTTCTTTAATATGGGAAAGGGGGAGATTTAGAAGCATTAAAGTTTGATGAAAGTTATTATTTGATTTCTATAGTTCTGACTGAAAGACATTCAAGTTATAAAACTGAATATTTATCTATTGGGTCTGAGACTGATATATTCCAGGGAATTTTGAGAAAAGCTGAACTCTTTTCTAAATCCCTACAAAATACATTATTTCGTGCTGAATTATTGCTGTTTGCAGCCCACTCTGTTGCTTCACCATAATTTTTTTTCCTATGAAAAATAGTTTGTTGCCCAGTAATCCTACCTAGCAGCATACCCTGTTTTGTCATACAGTAAAGTCATAGAAGATAAAGAAAATAATTTATTGTTAATAAACAGAGCCCTTTACTGAATTAATTATATTTGCTTTCAGTGATGTTTCAGATTTTAAAATCTAATTGGCCAGGTTTTGCTAGAGGAAAATAGAGCTGAAGATATAATCACTTAAGGGTTTAAAAATATAATGGAGTGTACTTATAGAAAACGTCACTGGAGAGGAACTTGATTTCCTGAATATGTTTGCTTACTTTACTTACTGTACAGTTTTTTTTCTTACTGTACAGTTTTAATTCATAATTTCCATACATAATAGTATGTTTAAGTCAGGTGTGAAATGCTACCGATACCCGGTCCTACCATGCTTGCCTGCCTTCCGCACTGCCTTTTTCTGCAGCATTCCCCTCCCCTCTTTGGATCGTCCTACAGGGAGGTCTGCCTTTGCAGAAACCAGGCGGGTGGTTTGTATGGAGGATTAGTGGGGAGGGATGCACAGCCCTCCAGGCTGGAGAGTGGGGCAAGAGAATGCTCCGAAATTAACTTAGGCGGAATGATGTGAGTGAGTGATATGCATGACATCAACTTGGCCATGCCCACCAAGCCACGCTCAAACCATGCCTATAGAACCGGTGGCAACCATTTTTAGATTTCAACCCTGGTTTAAGCAATCTCTGTGCTCTTCATTTAGGTTTTAATTTCCTAATTTTCCCCCTTAGGCTACTTCTGGCTACCTTTTATTAAAAATTACATTTACAATGAAATTATTAGCTGGTGATGATTCCCAGGGAAAAAATATCAATTTTGAATGGTCATTACTACCTAACTTATATTTATTTTCTCAATTCAAATTGAGTGTTTTAGTTCATAATTTGTCAAGAACAACTTTTTAATCCTAAAAACGAGTAATATGGTAAATTAAGCTTGTCGCACCTTAATTCTGGAGGAAAACAATTGTTGATAAAAATATTACAAACTGAGAAAGCCATAATATTATTGAGAAACTAATAACTTAGAGCTAATTCACTCAAGCAAAGATTATTTTTTGCAACAAAACAAACTAAATGTTGTATATACTTTACGGAGAATTGCTCTTGCATGTAGTCCAACATGCTTTCAACCCACAGCTGTAAAAAATATTCTTGCTGTGTTATTAGTAAACGATAAAAGATGGTGCAATTATATAAACTGTCTTAGAAACAAAGATAGAAGTTTTTAAATTAGTAATCACATTATCAGTGATTGACAGAAAATGTAGCAAACATCCATCACCCTACTCTGCCCCAATCAGTGGAACACAAGGTAAGAAAATAAGAAGTCAATTTTAAAATAATTATTGGTGTTGTGTCCTCATGTCCATCATCCAACCTTAGCAGGGACGACGGGAGACATAGCGTTCTGATTGGGGAACCATTGACAGCTCAGCTATAAAAGGAGCTGTCCAACAGGCATGTGGCAATTATTATTCTGTTGGGCTTGTTGCCGCGCAGTTGACTGTTAGTAAAACGTTGGTTTCGAGATGATCCAAGTTCATAAATTTGTCAGCCCACAACAATATATTTTAATTGGCATTCTTGGGAAAGAAAAATAATAGTTGTTGGAGGCAGAAGAATAATAAGTGGGAAAGATGTGTTCCTGCAAAGTGTTGCTGCTTTTTTTCTCCAGAAGATGGGACTTTATAATGGGCTATAGAAGGATCTGTATCCAGCTAAGATGTGAGCAAATATAATTTGTGCATCTAACAAATCCAAACATATGCTGTGAGATGTCTACCTACAAAATTCATACAAAATGGGGTATCAGATTTCTGAACATTTCCTTCCATGAGGGAAGGAACTGTAGTGATAAGTAGTGGCAGAAGCATGTTGAAGTATCAACCATATCTTCTTTGTGGAAAACACAAGGTCCCCTTATTTGATGATTTTTTTAAAGTACTATAATACTTTAGTATAGAAAATAAGCCTATCATTGTATCTTTTTCTTTGGATATGTATTAGAAATGAATTTTCTTTAAGGAGAATGGTGTAGAGTTGATTGTGGCATTAAACATAATCTTCATTTGATGGGAACTAGAGTTA
>JANHFP010002579.1:106545-117046 GCA_032468135.1 Calamaria suluensis | reverse complement strand
ACTGGCCCCTTCTCCGGCCCCTTTTTCCTTTCCTCGCTGGGCTGCTACCGCCCTGGGTGCCACCAGGGCAAGTGGTGTGTGTGTGTGGTGGTGGTGAGGGGCACGGACCATTTGGCGCCACAGTAGCATGTAAAGCCACCGCAGCTGCTTCTACCTCAGTGCCGAATGGTCTGTGCCCCTCACTTGCTTGCCCTGGCGTCACCCAGGGCGGTAGCAGCGAGCGAGGAAAGGAAAAAGGGGCCAGAGAACAAAGCAGTCCCGAGCGCCTCTGCTGCCGCCGCTGCCCCGTCCTCGACTGGCAACCCACTCGCCCCGCCTCCTCCAGGGCAGAGCTAAGAGATGGGGACAGCGGCGACACGCTGTTGGTGCTCTACTGCGCATCCGCAGAAGACCATGCTCTTGTGCATGCGCAGAGCGTTCTTTAAAAGTTCCCCCGCCACTGTGTCAATGGTGTCCCACCTTACAAAAGTTAAAAATCTGCTCACTTTAAACAAAGGCCCTTAATTAACTCTGGGAAATTTATCATTTTGGGTAGGCATACTGTTAAATTAACTGAGGAACGTTATTGCCAGAAGACAGCTGTTTAATCTAAGAATGTAGATCAATTTGGCCATGAAACAGTTCACCTTCTTATTTTGAAGGCGGAAGCTTAAAGGGGGAGACGAGCTAAATCTTTGTAACTTTTGCTGAATTCTGCTTGCTTGGTTATCTGAAATCATCTCTCCTTCTGAGAATCTATATTTTTATATCCTGGATAAGTTACTCCTAAAAGATGAGAATAGCTTGATTAATAAGAAGCTTCTTGTGTGCAGTATTTTGATGTTTGATCCTAAAGAACACACCGCAAAGTGCCTAGTTTATAGTATCTTTAAAGAACATTAAAATATCTTCTTTTGAGATTATGGTGCTTGGCTTCTTTATCTCTAGCCTGGCTATAACAGAAGAGTCCAGGATATCTAAGGCATCTGTGCCTTTTCGTTTTGCTTCTATTTTCTGATTTGAGAAGAAAACAGGCTTCCAATGCATCTAAAGACTCCTGATTTGGAATCACTCGTATTTATAATAGGTGGAATATGTTTGAACTTTTATCTGCATGTCTCGGAATGATCTTTTAAATCCAGTTGTCCACTTGCTCAGATTCTCATGTTAGATTTCCTAAAATCTTCAATGTTCTGTGCACTTTTCCCAGACTTTCTGCACCTAGGCTGCTATACTTTGAAGTTAGAACAGTTCCTTTATCCATAGAAAACAGAGGCCACATATGTTAATCGAGCAGCAATCTCTGATTTAACACTAATTGTATTAATGTAGATTTTACTTCTTTATAAGCATAGTACATTTATTTGGCACAACCTTTTGTGAGCTACATCTTCTTTCATCTTACACAGTAAGTTGCATAGCAAGCTGTAGCCAATTGTATGTTTGAAAATCCACCGAAGTATAGACTAATGCTTTACCATGTTGGTGCCGTTTGGATTTTAAGGATTAAAGCAGAGGTCTTCAAATTTGGCAGCTTTAGGACTTATGGACTTCAACTCCCAGAATTGTCCAGCCAGCTGGCTAGAGAATTCTGGGAGTTGAAGTCCACAAGTCTTAAAGCTGCCAGATTTGAAGATCTCTGTATAGACCTTGGGAGTCACAGGTGGATGAAGCAACTAACTTGATGCAAAAAGAACATCAATTTATCATCAATCAATATTCAGATGTCTAGTTATCATCTTAACAACTACAGTCTTGGGTCAACTTCAGTTTGTATTTTCCCTCTCTCTATGGAATTTTTCTTCCTCTCCCTGCTTCAAGAAACAAATTCAATGCTTTATTTTCCTTATGTCATCCCCAATGAGCTTTTCAAAGCTAATTTTGTAGTTCTATTTTCTAATGGCACACAAAATGGCATTACTTTAGGAAGTATATGTTAGCCAAGTAAGGTAAGCAGGAGTCTCATAATGCAGATAAAAATACATATTAATGGAAAAATATAATCAAAATATTCCACTCTTGTTTGTAAGAATGCATATATTTGTGCATATGAAAGGTTGCACATTTCCCATTACTATCCTGAAGAACAAGCATAGTTGTTCTGTGACAGTTTTGTGTTTCTGCATATGATCCCATTACTATCCTCAAGAACAAGCATAGTTGTTCTGTGATAGTTTTGTGTTTCTGCATATGATCGTGTTTCTACCTAGGATAATGGCTTTTTGGTATGTGTGTTAATTTTTCAATGTGATTCTGAGCAAAGTAAGAATCCTTCTTATATCAACATGAACTATTAGTTTTTATTTAACAAATTCTCAAATATTGTCTTGTCTTGACTCTAGCTTACAGACATCTTTAGCTCTTTCCAGGTTAAAATAATGTTTTCATCTTCTTGCAACATATTTCTTCTTCAAACATGATTTAGCCTACTTCCTCCAAGATGTAACTGATGGTGCCAAGATATGCCAAGCTTCTTTTGGTTATTTTAAGCATACACTATCGCATCTGATTGGGAATTACTTCAGTATGTCTTTTCTTATAGGTGCTTATCCTCTATGGCCCATGTGGATTTGGCTGCAGGAAAGACTCAATACATAGCTTCAGCAGAGACACCTATTTGCATTATGTCTGGTGCTCTCCAAATTGTCAGGCCTTATGAGAGCTTCACATATACAGAGATTTTGCATTGTTTTGAACATTCATCAACATAGTTGAGTGTGTTTTGAAATAGTGTCAGAATTCGTTAAGATGTTGAGACTCTGAGATGAGTGCAGAGAAGAACAACAAAAATGATTGGGGGCAGGAGGCTAAAACATATGGACAGTTACAGGAATTGGGTATGTCTAGTCTAATGAAAAGGAGTAGGGATGAGGTAATAGCACTGTTTCAATATGTGAAGGGGTTCTACAAAGAAGAAGGAGTAAATCTATTCTCCAAAGCACCTGAAGACAGGACATGAAACAATGGATGGAAACCAATCAGGGAGAAAAGCAACTGAGAACTAAGAAGAAATTTAATGACAGAACACTTAATCAGTAGAACAGCTTGCCTTCAGAAGTTGTGGGTGCTCCATTACTGGATACTTTCAAATAGAGACTGGACAACCATTTGTCTGAAATGGTATAAGGTCTCCAATTAGAACCAGGAGTTGGACTAGAAGACCTCCAAGGTTCCTTCCAACTTGATAATTTTTTATGTATTTATTTTATTTTATTTATTTATTTTGTTGATTACATATTAGGTAATATATATATATCAACTTATTCTCAGTTCAGGTCGGTAAGTTATGTTTTGCTGGTTCTGTTACCAATAAATGTATTTTAGGTTTGGTATTGCAATGGTATTGTGCCAAAAAGATGTTTCACAGGGCCATCTTTTTATTACTTGTAATATTTTGTGGGAGGAATATCAATTTTTCCTGTATTTACATTTTGATTTGTATGTGCTGCCTGTCAAATCTACTCACTATGAGTACTGTTATTTCCTTGCAGCACTGATCGAAGATAGAATTTGTATATTATTCATCATTTCCCATCCGGTACCTTCTGTCCTTCCTCTATTCCTCTTAGTACACTTGGCAGTTCCATGATAAGGAGAAGGAATATAAGACGCTAAAGAGGTATCTAGACACTTCCTATAATCCTTTAACTATATATGTGACTTGCGGCTGTTTATGAAAATAGATCCAGCACTCTTTCCAAAGGTTACATCTGTATGCAAAATCATCTGGCAGGTTGAGGCCCAGAGGAAGGATGCAAGACTATATTTATACATGGGTTTAGCATTGTTTCAAAAGGGCACTAGATCCATTTTTAGAAATATCTCAGATGACCTCTTTTAATCAGAGGGTGGAGGAAAATGTAGAGTTAAATGTAAGTTAAAACGTTAAGACCTGTGGGGAGAAATGGAAAAAAAATCCCAGTTTTAAAGGGTTAGAGAAAGAATGGTGTCTTGATTGCTGATAAAATTGAAAAGCACACAGGATAAAAGAGGCTTTGTGACTTACAGATATCACATTATCACTTAGAAATATATTAATGTTAAATATTACAAGTTAACACTCTGCAAGTGTGTACTTTGCTTTAGAAAGCTATCTTTATAAATACTGAAGGAAAAGCTTTCAGTTTCCTGCTTTGTATCATGCTTTGTCAGTCTTGCTGTCAATATATATAACACTGTGCTGGTAGAAAATTGGTCAGGCTCATTGTAAAACAGATATGTGTGAAACTATATAGGTTCAAAACATGGATTCTCAACCTTTTCTTCAGCCATTGCCCCTTCTGAGCCTCATTTTTCCTTGTAAATGAGAGGTAAAGATAATGGAGAAATTTTACTATATGTACTACTATAGATTATAATCTAAAGTGTATTCATATTATAATAAAGAAACAGTTTGGTGCAGGGCTAAAAACCTGGAAGACCAGAAGTTCTATTTCTGCCTTAGGCATTAATCTAGCCATAGGCCAGTAATAATGGCAAACCTTTTAGACACCATGCCCAAACTGTGCGTGCATGCCCAAACTAAAAGGTGCATGCACACATATGAAGATGCACATGTGCAGACATGTGTGCGTGCATATGTGGACGTGCTCACATGTGCAGCAGAGACCCAAAACCCAGCTGGCCGGTGGGAGGTGGGGCATCCAAACACTGGGAGTGCAGCAAGAGGTAAGATTGTGGCGACCCTGCTTGAAGCAATCCACGAAAAACAAGAACTTAGAAACAAACAGTCTTTATTTTCAAAGACTCAAATGCCTTCTCTTTTTTGATGCTGGTTTACTTCCAAAAACAAAGAGGATAGTTGCCAACACAAATTCTGGCTGCAGTGCAAAGGTAATTCTTAGATAACACAAAAGACAGAATGAACATACAGAATAAAATGCATATGTTGCGCATTTGGTTATGGTTATGAATTTCAATACGTAAGTATCTTCTTAATTATTATTCATTATCTCTACTACACTCATATATATATATATATATATTTCGTATCATCTGGAGTTCAGTGCCAACTCCAGATGATACGAAAGGAATGACAAATAGGACATAAAATCTTCAGAAGGTCACTGCTTACAAATTACAAACGGTTTGTATTGCTGAAATTAATGTTAAAATTAATGAGGATTTCTGGAAGATTAGATTAGTTTGATTGCAGAAAGAAGCATCTCCCCCAAAAATATTCTGGAAATCTTAGGATGGGCTGATTTCACTTGCAAGCATAAGATCATCCTCCCGGGGTGGGGGGGCTTTAAAAATTTTAGCAAGGGGCTCTCTGCCTGGTTGCTGGTTGGGCATGGCCATGGCCACCATGGCAGGGGGGCATTTTCCCTATCTGGGCTCTGGAGGCTTTCCCCGAGCCTCCAGGAGAGCAAAAACAGTCTCTCCAGGCTCCAGAAGCTCTCTGGAGGCCAGAAATGGGGCCTTCCCAAACTTCTGGTAGGCTCGTTTTTCACCCTCCCTGAACCTCCACATGGGCTCTGAATGTACCTGCATCCAAAACAGACTCCTGGGAGGAGAGGGGTGGAGTCAGCGGGACCAGCCAGAGTGGGGTTTGGGGACTCTCTAAACTGCACAAAATCCTAGCTAGAGGTTCTCCTGAACCCCCAGCAGCCCACCCCTGGCCCTTCCCCAATCTCTTTGGCTTTATTAATTTCATGTAAACAGAAATTATAATCTTCTTACTGAACCCAAACAAATGCACCACTGAATTTTATCTCCAGCTAATCTTTCAACATCTAGTCAAAATTGTATTCATTTTGTATAAAATAGAAGGTTGAAGCACACAGACTGAAATCCAGAGCTACATTTTGCACTTTCAGAGACTTTCCTTGGATTAGTTTCCACCGTTGCTTTTTTCTCATCCTGGTTTCAGAAAACTTCAGTGTCTTGTTAACTTCCTAGCTGCTGCCTATTATTGTAGCTTTATCACCTACATTATTCCTTCGAAACCAAATGCAACATTAAAATGCCTTGGCGAGCTGTGACAGAGCAAATGTTTCTTCAATCAAAAAATCACAGATCATACAAATCGTATTATTGGGCTTTCAGGACTGCCAGACAGCAGTCAAGGATATTATAATGACAATTACAATCCTTATTCTATTACGGAGGACTGTGGAGTTTTTTTTTCCTTTGCTGTCTGCATGGATCCAGTTCAACTGATATTTAAATATTCAGCAAAATGAAAAATGTATTTTGACACTTGTCATTACATCTTTAGCTCTAAAAGAAGTGTTGTTTCTAATCAAAACTGACAAAAGTAGTGTACCTTCTGATGAATATTACAATTTCTAACGGGCAGTGCATAGGGCATTCTAATAAGAGCATTCCTTGGTCTTTTTGACAATGAGAGCTGCAAAGAAATCTTAACCAGGCAGCTCCAGGCATACAGACAGTTAATTATGACTTCACTAGACAGGAATTCATAAGACTGAACAATTCCAACACAGTTTTTTTTCTTGGTTTTCATCTCAGGCGGATCTGTGGTATTAAAATGTGCTTTGAGCCTGTGGGAGTTGCTTAACGTTTTTGCCTTTTTAGTAATTCTCGGTGAATGTTCATTGAATCATCTCAGCTATTGCTGGGGGAGGCACAAATACTAGGGCAAATTCTTGATCTTAAGCTAAAAGTTTATAATAAATGAATGTTTCGTTGAATAACTTAAACAATACAGATAATGAGGGATTTAGGGAAAAAACCCCACAAACGTATAGAATTTGTATTTTATTTTTAATACCTACAGCTGCATACATATACATATACATACATATACATATGTATACACAAAACAAAAGACTTCAACCTTGAAAGCAAACACAGAGATTCTAAATTGTATTTTTATATTCTGTCCATAAATTCCACAATCGCATGCATCTATAAAGCATAAAAAAAATGTTCATTCAGAAGAAATCTAAATTAACCTCTAATCTGATAACGTTCATTTGTTTTCCTTGTGCCTTACATCCTGAAATGAAATGTAATATAAATTCTCTTTGACACAGCCCTTTTTCATTTTTTCAGTTGAGAATGTACATCAGATTACTGAGTTTCAGAAATTAATGGGGGAAAATTGGTAATGCATCGCTCCAGTCTATCAATGAGTAAAGAAAAAAGACATTTTAATTAAGCAACTTATAGAGTAGAAAACTAAGTAAAATAAAAATAAAAGTTGATATAATTTATAATTATTTTCACATCAATGTGCATGCAGTATCCATGACATTAATATATGTCATTTTGCACTGATTCTTTTCTGTAAATAGCCTGCATAATAGGTTGGAAAATTCTGTAGCTATGTTGATCTGCTACTGGATGTAAAACTGAACCCAAATATCAGCAATGGTTCTGTGCTAACCTGGAAGCAAAAAAGAGACTAGACTGTCCAAGACCAAGTCTTAAGAACAAATGCATAGAAAACCAGAATTGAGAAGTTAGCAACAGACAACAAATGCCAAAGTCTGTAAAGAAAATGGAAAAAATAACAAAATACAAAGTTTTGCAAATATAAAAACTGTGTGGCAAAAAAAGTAAATATAGTACCAATAGTAATAGGACCCTTGGGAGCAGTTCCAAAACTTCTGGAACACCACTTGAATACCATTCTTCTTTTCCTTTGCGTTATTCCCATTGCCTTTCATCATCTGCAGCTTTGCATTTCACCCACCACTTCATCTGGTCTGCAATATCAGAAGGGCATATGTCTACAGCTCACATGTCTTCATGCAGGCAGTCTATTCATCGCTTTTTCAGCCATCCTTCAGCCCACCTGGGCTGAGAGCAAGTGCCCACTTCACAACAGATTCCACATCAGCTCTGACCACACACCACTCACTCTGTACCTCTGCACCTCACTCCTCCCATTTTGTGTGGAGTTGGGCTGGCATTGAAGACCTTCTGGATATCTGTTCAAAATATGATCTGAATAGGCTGGTTGCCGCTCCTGCATGCTCCTAAATGATTCTGAGCATGCACGGAGCACACTCATGCCATGTGTGCTGCTGTGCATGCTTTACTGCATATGTGTGGAGCGCCAATCATCTGATAACAGAACTGGTAGTAAAGGTAAGTAGAACCCACCCTGGTGCACAACCATGTGCTAGATCTTTGATTTAAGGCACAGCAGCATCTTCCTATCACAGAGGAAGCCAGTGACCTTGCAGCACTTCAACCAGGCAGAATTGACTCATGCCTGGGGATCTAGAAGCATGTCACCATTAGTTGTTATGCAGGATCTGATGAAAATCAGAGTCCTTTATAAGCAGGATGCCATCAACTATCATCATACCATCTGTCTTGCCACCACATTCCAAAAACTCAAATTAAGGGTTTTGCCAAATTAAGTTGAAGTCCAAATTTATCGAGCCATGTCTTCCATTGTTGACCAGTTGGCTGGTTCCATCTATATCCACGCTGGGTCTGAACACCAGTGGCATTGACAAAATCATCATCAGTTACCATCAGTAAATTGCAAAAATGTTTTACTTGGAACAGCTTACATTCTGCAATGATACCTTTATCAACATCGAACAATATCTGCCTATCCTAGGTCCTTGGGATGCATGATGTATTCCAAAGTACACCATATCCTACAGTTTATCCTCATAGGTTCCTATGCCCTAGTATAATATTTGAAAATTACTATAAATGGAACTAGGATGTGAAACATTGACTGCACATCCACATTGACTGAGGACCAATTTCTGTACCTTCTACATAGGACCAAATATAGATATGAAAGATATATATTTAAAAATCACCTACTATTTGCCAGCACTCTATTTTAGAAGCTCTTTGTACATTCACTGACATATCCACATGCTGCCTACAACTCAGCTGCAGCTGTTGCTAGAGTGTGAATACTTGGGTTAACTATCAACATCTTGATAGTTAACCCAAGTATTTCTCAAGTGATTACTACCAGATTGTCTGACAGACTTAAATCAGTCTTCATTTACACAATCATTTCAGCATATGCATATTAAATTAAAAAAGCAATGCACTTTTAAAAACACAGAGGTTGTGCTAAATAACTGCAAATATTTCATTATTCCTGATGTATACAATATGTTATTTGCCTGACTGCTTCTCTGATATAGAAGTATGAGAAAAATAATCTTAGTAAATTGCATCATTACTTCTTCCCTCCATTTATATCCCATATATGCAGAGAAGCTCCTTAGGAAATTATTGTCCCAGGCTGCCCAAACTTCACAGGGAGCAGCATCAACTCTAATCTTGTACGATATCAATAGTGAGCCATTGACATGCTGTCACAAGTAACACAGCATTGGATGAGGTCTAATAAGTCACTAGCAATGAAGCCCAAAAGAAAGGATTTTTATCTTTTGTACCTTGTAACTCTTACTGGATAGTTAATACATTACACAGAGACTTTTGGGTAGCTTTATTAAGAGGAAACTACTATAAGCCTCTCAAAAAACACTGAAACTGGGTTGAGTCAGAGAATGAAAATATTTTATACATTTTTATTATATTGATTATATTACCATACCAATATTTTATTGTGGTATGGTAGGGTATTGCATGGTAGGGTAGGTAGGGTATTATAATTCCGGTTATTCTCCTGCAACTGGCATTGTATTGGGAATATCTGTATAGCATATGGGTCAGAACCTCCAAAGTCCAGATGGGATTTTTCATAGAGGTTTGTGGAGAATAACAGTGCTACGATTCTGTGGGTTATATAAAGAGGCAGGTCTACTACTCTTGTAGTAGACAAGAGCCAAAAGATTAGCAGTGGTGGTGGATGTAGTAGTATCAAGTGACACCACTACATCAGAAAGAAGGAGTATCAGAAGCTGAAAACGTACTTCAGCCTGAAGGAGGAACTAGAGAGGTTGTGCAAACAAGTGGTGCATATAACCAGCCCTCATGGCATCTCAATGGTCAAATGATCACAATCCAGATGCTTGGCTACCAGTCCAGATTTGTATCATGGTATCCAGTGGACACATAAATGTAATTTGTGAGTTTTCTTCAGCATAAAGCTGCGATCCCCAAATTTTGTTCATTTGTCATTTCTCCGCTGCAGCATAGAGAGTATTTTATCACCTGCATATGGTTTGCCAAATGCACAATGGCAGATGGGACAGCACTCCAGAAGGTCAACGTCATTTCCCAGAGGATCATTGGTTGCCTTCTCCCCTCTTTGGAAGAGCTCTATAGCTCCCGCTGCCTTAATAAAGTTCAAAGCATTCTTAAAGATCCATCTCATCCTGGGCACCCTTTTTTGAACTATTACCATCTAGAAGATGGTACAGGATAATAAAAACAAGGACAAAACAATCTTCTATCCTAGAGCAGTAACTATATTGAATTCTACCATATGGTTTAATATTATTGCAATATCAAAGGTTTTCAATTCCATTGTATAGAATGCAAAGGTTGTGTCTTTGTGTTTTTATTTTTATAGTTATAATGTACACTGTGTCGGGTCTTACCCGACAGATTCCTTGTACACCGCGGCGAGGAGGGTGTGCACGGTGAGATGGTGGTGGTGGCG
>JANHFP010002579.1:39212-51866 GCA_032468135.1 Calamaria suluensis | reverse complement strand
GGTTTCTATTTAGAGAAAGCTTAGCTGGTAAACTGAAAGGGGACTGAGCAGTTTTGTTTTATTTATTCAATTTGTATAGTCCCCATCTCAACAAATGACTCTGTATTGTGAACAATATAGTTATTACTAATTATGATTTATAGATTAGATAAAACTATAACAAGACTTCCCAGAATGTTCAAGGGGACATTCAACTTTCAGAATTCTCCAGAATGATGGCTGGATAATTCTGGGAGTTAAAGTCCACAAGTCTTAAAGCTACCAAGTTTGTAGACCTCTGAGGTAATGGAAAGCTACAGGTATAGCTATGCTGGCTGGAGAATTCTAGGAGTTGAAGTCCACAAGTCTTAAAAGCTACCAAGTTTGAAGACCTCTGATTTAGATGATCCTAATATTTGGATAAGGTTGAAGATAGATGGAGGAAAGATAAAATACTTGCTTGTCGGATAAATAACCAGTCAGTCATATCATTTTCTCAATATGTACTGGATGGTACAATGCCAATTACTTTCTTCAAAATAGTTTTTATTGAAAGCTTTTACATACATAATAAATACATTCAAAAGAAAAAATCAGTAAATGTGAAAAAGAAAGGAAAGAGAAAAAGTAATAAAAGAACAGAAAATAAAAGTGACTTCCAATCTCCTTTGCAGTTATATATAATTCTAATAAAGCCCCTCTCTGCTTACATAATCATAATTCCTTTTTTTCTATAACTTCTAATCTTCAAACCGTAAGTCACAAAATCATTTTCCATATTAAAAAATCAATCAAGTCACCAACAAAAATGTAGATGTTGTTCTTTTTCTAAACAAAGAAGTGAATTTGATCATCTGGGCAAGTTCCGTCAATTTCACCAACCACTCCTGCGTGATAGCAAATCTGTTCATCTTTGTGCATACAGTAATCTTGCCATTGTAATAATCTTTGATCAATGCCCAAAATTTCCATTGTTTACGCAAGCAACTGTTAAGTTGGGCCCCGTTTTATTAGCTTTTTATCATGGTTAAGTGTTAAGTGAATCACTGTAGCTGTTAAGTGAAATGTGTGGGCTGTTAAGCGAATTTCCCCACTGACTTTGCTTTCTAAGTCGGTTGCAAATCATAACCCCAGGATCCCAGAATGCTGCAACCATCGTAACTGTGGAGACATTGACATGGTCATAAGTGTGAAAAAACGACCACAGGTCACTTTTTTCAGTGTTGTCGTAACTTTGAATGGTTCCTAAGCAAATTAGGTAATGCCTCTCTATCGAAATAATGTTTCCATTGCTCTTTTTAAACTGTTTACCCATCAGTTCAAAAAATGAATCATTCTGGCTTCCATTGACTATTAATCGGTATAGCGCTTAAATTATTTAATTTACTTATTTAAATTATTAATAATTATTCTTTTGTGTATAATTATTCCAGACTAAGGAAATAACTTAAATTATTTCCTTAGTCTGGAATAATTATACACAAAAGAATTGCTATGGAGAACAAATTCAGGTCTAAAGAAAAATGTAAGATGCCCAATCCACTACAGGGTTCCCTCTGGCCAAAGGAAAGGCAAAGAGCTGAGATACAGTATGTACAAACATGGAAATTAGGACAGAATACAAGAAGATTTTTACATCCTGCAATAATCAAATACACAGACAGATTCTCCTTTACTTTCCATGCTTAGAGATGCTATATTAACTCTTACCAAAGGAATTACAAATTCGCCCTGCAATTATTAGTTCTTCTAAATATAATTTAAAAACAGATGAAACTATATATATATAGTTTATATATATATATATATAAAATTTAAGAACAGATGAAAAAAGTTTTTAAACATAATGGTCTTTATGCCCATTTTTTTTCACTTGTTCTAAAATAGTTTCTTTTCACCAATAAAAAAGAAAATGAAGGCTTTCAATTGTTTTGGACAATTATTGCTCAAAGTTAGCTTAACCACTGGAAGGACAATTACTCTTACTAGTGCAAACTGGAATGTAGCTATAATATACCAATTCATCATTTCTGGACTCTTCTAATGAGTCTCATTACTCAAAAAAGGAAATGTTCTTAAGGAATTTCTACACCAATTGTAACAGGTTGCACTGTATCCCAGAAAACAATCTTTTTTTTTCTAATTCTAGTAGAGCAATATATTAAAGCAGGGGTGTCCAAACTTGGCAACTTTAAAATTTGTGGACTTCAACTCCCAGAATTCCCAGAAAAGCTGGCTGAGGAATTCTGGGAGTTGCCAAGTTTGGACACCCCTGCATTAAAGCCATGTGTATAAAGTGCCATCTTGCAATAGATCAGCGTACATCAAAAAGATTTAACCAACGTACGAATGTACCACAAAGGTTTTCTTGAACCAAATAAAATTTCATTAAAAACAATTTGGAAATTTACCATTTTCATTTTTTTAAACTGACTTACAAAATATACAATCACAATTTTTAGGAATAATTACATTCCTAGGACTATTAAAACCCTTTTTTAGCTTGTCAACAAAAATTTACAAACATATTCTGCAAAAAAAAAAATATTAACAGCTTGCATAGAAATATTTCGCCCTGTGCAAATTTTATTAAAATAAGGCTTGAGGTTGTTTTTTTAGCAGCAGTCTGATATGTTTTGTTTTGTTTTTAAATGCCAAGAAATGGCAAGAAAATACTCTGCAGTCCGCACTTAACATTCAGTACTGTACTCATTTAATCTAAACATCAAAGAAGTCAACAGCTTAGAGCAGGAGCGTCAAACCCGTGTTTGACCGTCAACCCGTGGGGGTGCTTAGATCTGGTCCATGAGGCTGCCTTGGAAACAATGAAGGACCAGTCCTCAGTACCTACCAGCAAAAGCGGAGGTTGCAAAGGCTGCACACACACACAGCTGTTTTCAGCTGCGACAGCCTGCTGTAGCCCTCTGCTAGCAAAAACAGAGCCTACTCAGCTCCACCCCCCACCCCGAGGTCAAGCACAACCCTGATGCAGCCCTCAATGAAATCAAGTTTGTCTCCCCTGGCTTAAGAGTACCAGACATGTCCACAACATAAGGCAACATGGTATGTGTTCAGCACCACCATCTGCTTTCAGCAAATCACAGGCTTAGAATGAATCCAATTGGATTCACAAGTCTAATCACTGCTAAGATAGAAGATTGGAGAGAAGATTGCTAGCTTCCCTTTCAACAGTGATTATGTTATTGGGTTGTCATGCTGGACTTAATTAATCTCTGCAAGAAAAAGAAAAAAATAAAAGATTTTTTACTTGTTTTTATAAGTGTATCTTTCCAACCTGGAGGGTCACAACAGCAAAGTTTAAAAGAGAAATCCTGAAACTCAGCCAAATCAAGGACACAAAGTATTGGCTTCATTACTAATCAGTTTCTTACGAAGACACAACCCAAAAAGTAACAACTTCTCCTGAATCAAGTAATACCAGGGATATGTAGTTCATATTTCTTTCGTAAGTAGTTCCACCTTTAAAACAAACATGATGACATTTTAAAAAATGTTTTAGAATGGGTAGTAATCCTCAAGTAATTCCAATACTTTATAGGACAGAATCGAATGTTCCTGGTCAAGAGCTGCTAGTTCCTTGAGAAACTCTGGAAAGAGGGCTGCTGCAAGGATGGCATTTGGAATGTGTGAGGGGACACTGGGAAGGCCCAAGCCCTTTCTTGCTTTGTTCCCCAAGTAAGTCTGGAGGAGGGCTTGGGATGCCTCTGAGAGGTTCTTAACCTTTCCTGTGACACTCTTCTGCTGTCCATTGCCTGAAAAATAAATGAAAAAATAAAATGTTTGAAAATTACTTTTAAATGCACATGGAACAGAGGTGGGTTTCAGCAGGTTCTGACCAGTTCTGGAGAACCGTTAACTGACATTTTGAGTAGTTCGGAGAACCCGTAGTAAAAATTCTGACTGGCCCCGCTCTCATCTATTCTCTGCCTCCCGAGTCTCAGCTGATCAGTAACCTTCCCCTGCATTGGGGAGGGAATGGAGATATCCTTCCCCTGCCACACCCACAGAACTGGTAGTGAAAAAATTGAAACCCACCACTGACATGCAATGTTAGAAGTTCTAATAAAAAGGATTTTTTATAAGATATTTAAATGTGTTTTGAGATCATTATTTTAGTTTCACAACCAGCCTTACCATACAAGTCATCATAACTCTTACTCTACTATTAGGAAAACCTCACTTATCTTTTGATAAATGGGCTTGTCAACCAAGATTCTCAAGGGTGGAACATCACAACATGCAGAGTTTATAACCGCAAGCAATGCGGCAGTATCAATAACATGAAGCAGACATTCTAATTCAGGATATTATCTAGGGCTCTGTGGTGGGAATTTTTCAGAGTCCTAACAGGTGCATTTCATGTAGTTCTGCTCTTGTGTCCTGCAACTTAAATTAGTGACATGAACATGAAAAATAAATATTTTATATTTATATACAAAACTGATTGCTTGGGGAAGAACATTTGCATTTTCCTGGAAAAAAACACCTCATAATAACTTTATGGTCATTACAAACAGTCTTAACAAAATAAAGAGTTGGAAGGTCTTCTAATCTAACCTCTTGCTCAAAGAGGAACTCTATACCATAACTGACAAATGGCTGCCTAATCTCTACAAATGGTTGTCCAATTTCTAGGCACAGTCTTATGACAAATTAATTCTACTTCATCTCTCCTAATTGTGTTGATGACATCTGGCTATAGGTATTGTAAGCTGTAACTAGTAGTCAGTGATTCCTAAAATGCTGTCACAAAATGAAAGTGTGAGCAGCAAAAAGAGATTCAGCTTGCAGATTGACCAAAAAAATCAGGGAAGACAAATGATCAAGGCTACAATAAAAGAAGCTGGAATTAAAAACATGTTCCTGTTTAAAATATCTTGAATATTTTAAAAGGAAAAATAATCCAAAGTGCCTCATGAATTCACTGGATGTTGGGGGTTGTCCATACTGCATGTGCTAAATATTTTGGAGATAGATGAAGCAGGGCTAAAAATATCAAAGCAAGCATTTGGTTCATGCCTTGGGAGACACATAAAAAGAGTGGCCACAATTAAAAGGAAAGGCACTAGGCATCAATTTTTCTTTGACAGAAGACTTTAGAAGTCTTGCAAAATAGTTCTGAAAAGTATAGTATGATGTCAAAACTCTTCTGGCTAACTCAGCCTACTGAAAGCAGAATTGTCTCCATATGTCGGGTTTTAAATTCAAACTCCAGGGAACAACTGCCACATCTCCTAGCAGATATTTACTTAATGTATATTTCACACAATTTGCTAATTATGTGGATTAGACAATAGTTATGAAAGATTAGGAGGGCAATCAGAAACGAAGAAGTATTTAAATTAAAAGTCGAAGGAAGGAAAGAGCTCCCAACTGCTTCTTATTAACACTGAAGCAAAGCTTACAATGAAATCAAGGAGCAAAAAAAGGCAGACTATTCTGGGGAAAAAAATAAAGAAATCTCTTTACCCGTTCTACTGTTAAGCAATTAGTCACTATGGTTACTGTTCTCATCAGATTCTGAAAAGTCCCCTTATCCCTGAACACAGCCACTAATGAAAATTCCTATCTACAACAGCTATAGAAGAACAATTCTCTGACATAAGATTCTAGCAGAATGCTAATCAAGGCTTGGTGGGGTTAAAAAGTTAATTCTGAAATCAGAACACATAAACTTTAGTCCACAGAATGCAAGTATGCTATTTTTCTAAAAGACTCCTCATTCTCAATCCCCATGGAACATATTTTGGAGACCTTATCATGTCAGTGTTCCAATATTTGAGGGGCTGTCACAGAGAGGAGGGGGTCAAGCTATTTTCCAAAGCACCTGAAGGCCAGACAAGGAATCACGGTTAGAAATTGATCAAGGAGAGATTCAACCTAGAGATATTCTGAAAGTGAGAACAATCAACCAATGGAACAGCTTGCCTTCAGAAGTTGTGGGAACTTCATCACTGGAGGCTTTCAAGAAGAGACTGGACTGCCATCTGTCAGAAATGATGTAGGGTATCTTGCTTGGGAAGGGGATTGGATTAGATGACCTACAAAGTCCCTTCCAACTCTGTTAATCTTAATATCCATGCCCCGTGAACAGGGAAGCTCCCTTTATTCATCCTGTCTTTTCATGAACTTGATTAAAGGTAATAAATTATTACATGTTATGAAAGTAATTTCATCTGCCCAGAATGCTACACCAGTTGTTTATTCTTAACCTATAATGAGCCAAATAGCAGCAATGATAGGAAGTAAATCCAACTTTTAAATAACTCTTCCAGCCTTTATGATTAGAATCATTTCCCCTGTTTTTGTCTTCTTTATTAAAAATTCAGCTAAATTTCATATAGCAATTTATAATTTGGGACATGACTTTTCAGGTCAAGGTGGATTCATTAAAAATTAGGGCTGAGTTACCACTCAATACAGGGACACACGGTGGCTCAGCGTGGTAAGGCAGCTGAGTTTGTTGATCAGAAGATCAGCAGTTCAGCAGTTCAAATCCCTAGTCCCATGTAATGGGGTGAGCTCCCATTACTTGTCCCAGCTTCTGCCAACCTAGCAGTTTTGAAAGCACGTAAAAATGCAAGTAGAAAAAATAGGGACCACCTTTGGCGGGAAGGCAACAGTGCTCCATGTGCCTTTGGCATTTAGTCATGCCGGCCACATGACCATGGGGACGTCTTCGGACAGCGCTGGCTCTTCGGCTTTTAAACGGAGATGAGCACCAGCCCCTAGAGTCGGAAACGACTAGCACATATGTGCGAGGGATACTTTACCACTCAAACGTACTCTATATGGAAGATTATGAGGAAAATTCCCATCTATAGATGTAACAGCCGTTATTAAAATATTGTTTTAAGTCCCTTTATTTTTACCAACGCTATATGATGCAGAAGCTTCCTGAAGCTTCCAATTTACAAAGACAATGCATATATACATACAAAACTGACAATGGAATTGTCATTGCATTTCATTTACTTCTTTCACATCTGTGCTAATTGGCCTTCTTCTTTTAAGGTCATTCAATGGCCACTGAAGTATTTACATTTTATCACTAGGGGAGTTCATAGATAGCATACAGCAGCTGATCTAGTGCAACAGCAACCAGTTTGCTGTGGGAATAAAATTAGAGCATATATAATACTCCATTTCTACATAGCAATACTGAGAATTTTTTTTCAAACATTACAATAAAACATGAAAAGAAATAACACTGCATCCTCTCCCCTCCCAGTATATTAAGAAGTGATTAGCAAGAGGAAAATGTGTAGAAAATTAAATAATCATGTAAGATGTTTGCTAACTTTACATATGGTATCTCAATTTCAATTACAAATTATAAACCAATCATTTGTCAAATAAATAATGATGTGACAAAATCCTAAAGACCAAAGTTCAAAAAAACAGTTTGGGGGGATTTGGTACAAGAGATCATAAAAGAAATAAACCACTAGCTTATAAGGAGTTTTTTTTCTTCCTGAATTACTGTTAAACAACTCTTGAGCAATATTCACAATAGAGTTTTTTACGTAAAATTATCCAGTAATTTTATGCAAGCATGCTAGGTCAAAGTGGGGATGCAGAAAATGATGATTATTTTCTCCCTAGAGCTATGCATTTTTTGTTTTATTAGCCTACAAATTATTGCAATAAAAGTTGACAAATATGCTAGAATGGATAACAGTATAAACAAAAGACAGCTGCAATAGGAAAATGTTGTCTCATATGAAATAACCTAACCTTTCTGCCCTAAAGTGTTTATAGCTAGACTCATTTTTACCACAGATCATTCCACTTGACCAAGTGCATTCATAAGATGTTAGATTTGCTCATCTCTGGCAACAATGCATAAGCTGCAGAACCTTTTACTACTAGAATTCCCAAATGAATGTTTGGAACCATCATATAGCCTTGCTACAAATAAAGGGACTTAAAACAATATTTTAATAACGGCTGTTACACCTATAGATGGGAATTATTTTGAAAAAGCTGTGCCATTTTAAAATAGCAATACAGTTTTCTTTCATAAAGAAATAAAATTGTAACTGTGTAATGGTCTTGCCTTCTTGAGAGAAAAGTCGGATACCAGGAAAGGTAAGACTACAGCTAAGCTGAACATTTATTTTGCATATACAAAGTTTCAGCACTTTGTCGTCCATGAGGATTGAGAGTTAGGTTTTTTCCTGCTCTAGTTTCTTTGGGACATAGAGGTATTGCATAGTGAACATTAAACCTACTATATGGTTTATGTTAAACCTACTGTTATGTTAAACCTACTGTATGGTACATGTTTTAGTTATGTAGCTCAACAATGTTGGAAAATTATGCCACCAGTCAGAAAATATTGGGGAACTCAAGAAAAAAGGATTATTCTCTGGTTTTCCACCATTGAGATAAGCTGATAGTTCAAGCTCACATATGTCCTAGCCATCTCATTTACCTGCCACCTCTGGTCAAGTTGAACCCAACACTAGATTGGTGAACATGCCAACTATCCTCACCTAAAAAGAATGGTGGGTAGGAAAATTTGCAAAATTAATTCTAATAATTATCTAAATCAGAGGTTCCCAAACTTGGCAGCTTTAAGACTTGTGGACTTCAACTCCAGCCAGCAGAGCTGGCTAAAGAATTCTGGGAGTTGAAGTCCACAAGTCTTAAAGATGCCAAATTATGGAACCTCTGAAATAATCTTGCACAATATAAAATACATTTACTTTCCATTTATTCAATTCTTATTAAAGCCAGGGAAAAATAAAATATGTTTAATTTATCAGGAATGGTTATTACCTTTATTTAATGATTCTAAAGGAACATCCAGTGCATCTACTCTTAAAAGCAGGTACTTTTGGGCTTGTATCAAGAGAGCAGGGAAATCTTTTTCAATGGAAGCAAACTGCTCAATTTTATTCTTTACAGATGCCAGGACCTGCCCCAAAAGAAAGTAAAATAAATAAATAGCATCTGTACAGCTACAAATAGTTATTTGCTAAATTATGACTGAAGTATGTACTTTGTCCTTAATAACTCATCTTACTGTGATATTTCATTTTCTCTTGATTTAAACAGTTACATTTTAACATATCAATATTAAGATATCGCTCTGCAAAAACTGAAGCCAAAACTTTTTTTTTTTAAAAAAAAATGATAAGTGCTGCACTTTAAAGTGAGTTTTAAAAGATTTATTTTTAAGTATTAAAGCAGTACCTGGTACAGAGACCGCACACTAGGCTGAAATACCATATTTGTATTGAGCAAAAAGGAACGAAGGAGAGGTTGTGGGTAACTGGCCAGATGAGTAATTATTCCAATAAGCAGCAAATTCACATGCAAGGAGTTTTCCAACATGTTTTCCAGTTTTGATAGTACCACGCTGATAAACGGGCCTGCAGATTTAAAAAGCAAATTAAAACAAAACAGATTTTTGAGAAAGGAAAGAGACTGGTGAGATCTGTTCCAACTCATAGCATCAACATATTTTATTATTTCATTTAAAATTAGCAGCATTAGGGCAGATATTGGTTTCGTTTGCAGGAATTCAAATTCAAATGGTAACTACGGCAGGTAAGCAACAGTTAATCAGGCTGCATTCCTTTCTTTCAGATCTCTTGCCTCTTCTTCTGCTAAGGAGCAGAACTGCAAGGAAAAGACGCCTGATTTATTAGCATCTGGCCAAGCATTTTTAAAATGAATTGCCCTTCCCACTGGATATGTGTGCAGCCCAGTGTGTAAACAAAATGTAAGCATTGCAATTTCTAGATTCCTACTTAGTGTTTAAAAAAGAAGAAGCATTGACTGGTGTTGGCTGGCATTGTCTCTCTCAGGTTGGCGGGATACGATTTCTCCATTACCCCACCTTCCCACAGAAGCCATTAGCAATGAGCATCCTTCATTGGTACTTCACCTTCAGTCCTGAAACCCACACACAGCCCTTATCTAGCCTTGGTTCTCCTCAAACCAAGGATCCTTCAGCAGCCAGTGTTGTCTAGAATCAGGGGTGAAATGCTCCCGGTTCGGCCAATCTAGTAGCGATGGTGGCAGGTGGTTCAGAGAACCAGTAGCAAGAATCCCTGGCCCCGCCCCCTCTGCACGATAATCGGAGGCTCTCTTCATTTTAAAAGCATTTTTTCTAACCTAAGTATTCATCCAAGGCTTCCCCCCTCATTGTAAAGGCATTTGTTTCTACCTAAGTATCCACTGGATTAGGTAGAAACCAATGCTTTTAAAATGGGGGAAAGCCTCACGTGATAGTGCAGCTGCTGTGATCCTCAGAGACTCTCTTTACATTTTAAATGCATTTTTCTACCTAATTCAGCAAATACGTAGGTAGAAAAAATGCTTTTAAAATGAAAAAATAAAAATTGGCCATGCCTACCCAGTCACATGACCCACCCACCACCAAGCCACGTCCACAGAACCGGTAGCAAAAAAATTTACATTTCACCCATTTAGAATCTGTTGGGGGGCATGAGGGGGAGGGGAGGGTTAGCACCCATTCCTCTGTGCATTTCCAAAAAGTCTCATGTCCCTGCTTCTCTATTTCCTTTTGCCAGCACAGCAGCTGATTTTTTCAGTGAGAAAACATGTTACCCAATATATTTCTTTGGGTGAATATAAGACAGGATAACAGAAAGCCCTAGGCTGTGACATGCTGTGTCACAGGAGCTCTGATATTAAAAATTGGATTAAGAACCACAGCTATCGGGTATTCCGCATGTCTGTTTTCAACAAAGGGACAGGGGACTGATGGCATTACAACTGGTACATTTAATGGTAACATGGAGTACATATGCCTGGGCAGAGGACAGGGAACATATACAGTATGTTGCCTGTCCCAGTGTACAACAATATGACTTTGCAATAAGCACAGCTGTTCCAAAAACTAAAAAGAAAAAGAAAAGAAACATTTATAGAGACAGAGAATTCCAACATTCTTGTAATTTTCCCTTTTTTTTCCTCAAGATTTTAAATGGAGAGGTGGGTGAGAGAAATCCTCCTATCCTATTTCTCAGGAGTTGAAGTATCAGTGACATTCTGAATTTAGCAAGCCTCCAAAACGAAGGCCTCTTCTCCTGTTTATCTTCCCACACATTCCAAGTAATTGTTGCCCCTGGAAAATATAGCTTTCAAAGAGGTAAAGTAAATTATAGCTTGGCCTATACCAGTGATGGCAAACCTTTTCAGCACCAAGTGCAATACCTGCGCTGGGAAGATGATCATCTGGTTTCCAGTGTGCGCATGTGCACTGGCCACCTAGTCGTCCTGTTTCTTGGGCGCATGCACGCGAGAAGACCATGTGCACGCAGATGCCAGAAACCAGAAGAGCAGCTGCCCAGTACACAAAAGGAAGATGATCTTCCAGTTTCTGGCACACACATGCACACCATCCACCTAGTTTCTGGCTCGCATACATGCGCAAAGACCAGATGGCCAGAGTGCATTTTTGTGCCGGGAACTGGGAGATTATTGCATGCATGCCCAATGGGCAGCTGCTCTTCCAGTTTTCGGCATGCATATGCACCAGGAGGTTGCTCTTCTGGTTCCCAGTGGTCCCGTGCATGTGCAGACCAGCTGGCCATCATACCAGAACCCAGAAGAACAATGGGCGATGGGTCACATGCCCAGAAAGATGGCTCTGCATGCCTCTTCCAGCATGCGTGCCATAGGTTTACCATCAAGGGCCTATGCTGATATTTTTCACAGAATGGAATGGGCAAAGTAATACCACTCCCCTTTTATCTTCCTATAGTTTGCCACACTTTACAATTGTAATTCAGGGTTGGCATATTGCATTGATGGAACTATCCAAGATTGGTTTTGGGTTTCGCATATGCTAGACAACGTTATCAGTGGAGAAAATTTGAGGCAGTGAGATTGGCAGAGACTATACATGCATCTGTCTTGCCTGCTTGCATGGTGCTACAAGTGAATGTTGTTTTTCCACTGAATGATGTCTTGTTGGTAGATTTTGACTTGCAATATATCTCTGCCTTATTTCTGAAATATTGCAAAACATTATCAGCCAATAAAATCACTGCATTGGAGCACATGGAAAGCAGGCAGGAGAGAAAATATATCATTCCTACCTATCAACAAATCAACTAAACTCACTTCTCATATTCCATACATTACATGAAGTCATACTTTCATACATCCTCTTACCGCTAAGGGAGATCTACATTCCCAAAACCATGCTCAGATAATAGCAACAATGTAGTATGCCAAATTGAGCTACATATGTTCAGTGAAATTGTAAAACCAAATAAACAAGTATGTAGATGACAGTAAAGGACAAAAACAAATCCATCATTATTGTTCTATGTAATTATCAAATCAAAGATGAATGTTTCGGGACATTTAACATTATTTAGTTAACATAACACATAGTATATTTGCTTTAGTATTGTTTTGTATCATTCAGTATCCCATTCCCATTATTCTGATTGATTGATTGATTGATTGATTGATTGATTGATTGATTGATTGTAAATACTAATCATAAATGAGCTGCAGTGGCGCAGTGGTTAGAGTGCAGTACTGCAGGCTACTTCTGCTGATTACCAGCTGCCAGCAGTTTGGCCAATCGAATCTCACCAGGCTCAAGGTTGACTCAGCCTTCCATCCTTCCGAGGTGGGTAAAATGAGGACCCAGATTGTTGG
>JANHFP010002578.1:0-14751 GCA_032468135.1 Calamaria suluensis | reverse complement strand
GTCCAAAGATAATTCTGAGATATCACAAACAAAACTTGGCTGAGGAATGCTTACCTAAGGAGACAAGGTCACCGAGACGCTGCACTTGTAAATTCAAACCTTTGGCCAGAGTCAAAGAAAAAGAACTGGAAAAAACCATGAAATATTGCAACCTGGTCATCAAAACTATATGGCTATGGATGAAACACGTAACAGTGATACCCATTGTCATCGGGGCATTTGGTACTTTGTCCTAGAATTTTATAAGATATATCAACAAATTGCAGCTTCCTGAAATAACACCAGCAGAATTACAAAAAACTGCACTACTTGGAACATTATACATCTTAAGAAGGTACCTGGTTGATACCTAGGATGCTGGTAGCAACCTGTATCAACCATTAGCACCAGTCAATGGTATTTGTGATGCACTTTTGAATGTTCAGTTGACTGAGTTTCATGTTTAATGAATAAAGTAATAATAATAATAATAATAGTAGTAGTAGTAGTAGTAGTAGTAGTAATATAGAAACCTAGGCACTACAAAGAGATGTGCAACAAATTTGTATCCTAAATAATTTTGTAAGTACAATGAGACATGCACTTAAGAGTTAAGAATCTACTCTCAGGATTTCATTCTTCTCATCATATTTTGAGAAATTTGAGCAATATGCTATTTCCAGACAGATTGCCATATTAGGACTGTATAGCAAAACAATGTTTGATGTCATTTTAACATAAATAATTATATTATGGTTAACATTAGAGGGACTGTAGTCTAATCAACTACTCTGAAGTCTGTGCATAACAATTTTTTTAGCATTTTATGCACATTCAATATACTAGTAAAACAAATAAACAGGATTAAACTAGTTGAAAAATTCTTACCAATACATCTGTCAGATAATCCATGCTGTAGTTTGCACCATGCCTATGTGTTTTTCCATTTACTGAAAGTGTGTAGTTATAATATTTGGAGTTTTTTTCCTAGCATAAGAAAATAAAATACAATGTTTATGCCCAGGAAAGAAAGAATAATAGAACAAAACCAATATCATTTAGAATTTTGGCTTATTGAGCCAGATTCTGATATATGCCTTCCAATCATTTGTCATAATTATGTCTGAATTATGAGCCTAGGGTTGTTTCTGCTAATCGGCTAAAATCTTACCAACCTAAATATCCTATCCTGTCCTTGAGCAAATTAAACTAAGGTTACTAATTCAGAGATAATACTAAAAACTTGCAGGAAGAGGTTTTCTGATTTAACAATTAAGCATTACCAAACAGGAAACATCTTCCATTATACTTAATCTGAATAAATCAGAATTCTTATATTCTTGCCTGAATTTGTCACACAAAACTATTATTGACCTAATTTACTTAGGTTACGAGGAAACAATTAAGTTATAGCAGGTATAAATGTTAAACATCGTGTTTTCCCGAAAATATGACCTATCCTGAAAACAAGCCCTAACTTGATTTTCATGCCTGTGTCTAATATAAACCCTACTCCACAAATAAGCCCTAGTTAAGCCCCGCCCAGTCCAGTTGAATGAGGTGGGGTGAGACACAGATGTAAAAATCAAGCTAGGGCGGGGAGGGGAATTGGAATTGCCCAGTGCACCCCATAGCCGCTTGCCTTAGGACAGCATAGCCAGGTCTTCTATGCCATGACAACTGTTGTGCTGCTGCCTGATGTCTGCTGCACCCGCTTAAGTCAGTTTGTGGCCCAATGCCGGTACCACAACTTGCAGAACGCCTCAAGGCTCATCGCGCTGGTACAGCCACTTGGGATGCAACAGCACAACATGCCATGTAGCCTCCTTCCACAAGAGGCAGCACAGACACAATGAGCCACGTGGCATTCTGTGGCTGCAGAATTTGGGCAGTGGCACAACAGCTGTCAGGGCATAGGAGGTGTGGCTGTGGTGGTCCTAACTTAAGCGGGTAAGACATCCCCCGAATATAAGACCTGGTGCTTATTTTGGGGCCAAAAAGAAAATAAGACTGGGTATTATTTTCGGGTAAACCATGGGGTATTCAAAATGTACGATTTATAACATAATTGTGCAATAAACATATAGGTAATTATCCCATTCTTAATACACATCTTAATACACATCTTTTTGAGGCACAGATTAAGGGATGCCAGAGAAAATAACATTCTGTTTAAAACTACATATAAATATAAAAGACATGAAACTACTGATTTAATGAAAAAACAACAATGAAGAATATCGGACATTTCACTAATAAACTGGAGTACATTGAATTTCGCAAGAACATAAAAAATGTATCCAAAAAGAAACATGTCAGTTTAATGTGAAGCTTGTGAAAAATGCAATTGAAGAAAACAAAGGGATTAATAGAGCAAGATGCAAGTTTATAAATACAAGAAAAATGTGTTTGCATTAAACATGAAAATTGCTGTGTGCAGAACAAAACAGGATATGTTAGAAGTAATAGGAAAATTCTATCTAGAGCTATACAAAGATCAAGATTGCTCAAAAATAACAACATCCACAAAAGAGGAAATGCCAGATATCCTAATGGAGGAAGTATTAAGTGCCATAAAATCTGGTGGTCAGAGTTTAGACAAGATACTAGCAAAACTATACTCGAGATGCCCCAGAGAAAGAAAAATACATTCTTATACACAAGAAAAGGGCTCAAGGTGATTTAAGGAACTATCACCCAATAAGCTTTCTTTCAATCATCTGCAAGGTTTTCACCAAGATAATAGCAACAAGAATACTGAGAATATTAAATGATGCACAGCAAAGAAGCAGACAGGGTTCTGAAGTGGCTGCAGCACTTTGGATAATGTCCAAGTTGTTCAGCAATTCATTGAAAGGCATGAGTACACTATGCCTCTGTGCATGGCTTTCATCGAGTATGAAAATGTTTGATTCAGTATTCCTGAAAACAATAATTAATGCATTGCTCAATCAAGGCAGACACTGCTTACATAAACTTACTACAACCAATATCTGAAAAAACAATAGCAATAATTTGCTTTAATGATCTTAAACTAAAAGTCAATATAGAATGATATATATGACAAGGTGATACAATATCACCTATCCTTTTCTCAGCCTGCCTTAAAGTTGATGTTGCAGCAAGATCGGACATGAGGAGGAGGTCTCCACACTCCCATGCCAAGTTTTGAGAACCAAAAAAAAGAGGAGCCAAAGCTGCTTTTACAGAAAATTTGACTTTTAAACTGAGCAGGCTTTGTTCTAGAAAGGCACTTTCTAGAATGATGTAGTAGACTACTACATATACCTTGGCCAAAAGATCTCAGTGGAAAGTGATGCAATAAAAGAAATTGAGCATGTTAAATGTGGTTGGCATGCATTCAGCAAGCTAAGCATACTTTTCAAGAACAACTTCCCCCTAAGCCTGAAGAGAAAGGTTTTCAATCAGTGTGTACTATCTGCTCTTACATATGCTGGTGAAACATGGGACACTAATCTCACAATAATACAAAAGATACAAAGGTTACAAACAGCCATGGAAAGATACATGCTGAGACAAGATAGAAAGACCTGCACATGGATAAGAGAACAAACAAAAGTATACAGTATCATCAAGACAGTAAAAGAATTGAAATGGAAATGGACTGGTGACATAGCAAGAAGAACTGATAGAAGCTGTTCCAAGGCAGTCGCTAGAATGGATCCTACTTGATAAAGTGTTCACGAAAGAGAACTAAAACAAGATGGATCAACTACATCAGCAAGTATTACAGGCCTAATTGGCAAAAGAAAATTCAGAACTGTATTGGTTGGAAACATTCAGAAGAGGACTTCATCCTCCAGTGGATAGACAGTGGCTATGATGAAGATGATGATGATGATGATGAAAAAAGACATACATATGTCCTTCTTTAATACTTACCAAGGCATACCAAAAACTCCATCCAGGAGGAACATGGCCAAGTCCCCCTGCATCCTCTGCTCCATACTGGAAAATGAAAAATCTATTATTAAAGGATGTTATTTCCTTATTTTCTCAGCAATAATCTTACGAGTATCCACAACAGCCCCTAGAAGAGATTTGAAGAGTGTACCATAGCTATTCGATCTAAGAAATATAAAGCTTTAACCTAAAGTAAATGGTATGTTTTCTTCATGTAGAATAGATTTAGATTAATCCAAAGAATCTATTTTCCCGGTGCAATCAGTGATTTTATACATGCAAAAACCTTTTAAAGTGGATATTTCAAACAAAATATATCATATATAAACATACCTCATTCAAATATTTTCCAGCAAAAAATGTTTGATAGCCACATTCAGACTTGAGTAGAGCTGGAAAGGTATATGGCTCCTGAATCTTCTGCCAGGATTTGCTGCTGCAATTTCCTTCCACAGTATTATTTACAACATGATGATTATGTGGATATTTTCCTGTCAAGATGCTGGCTCTACTAGGACAACACAGTGCACTGGGTACATACTACATGAAAAAATTGATTATAGAAATTAGTGCAGTAATTTCCTGCATTCCTACACTTGTCTATAACTTTTACAAGCAAATTAACAAACAGATTGGTAATTGTAGGTCTTACTGTTTGGGAAATTACTGTTAGTAATTTCCATTATTTTTTTAAAAAAACTATTCTACATACAATATCCAAATATATTTTAAAATATTTGATGACATAATATCCAGATATTCCAAAAGTGGAAAGGGCTGGGCAGAACTTTTGTCTTAAAGTTCCAACAATGCTGTGCCCTAGTAGTCAGTTAGCTTGCTTATAAATACACTTATGATTCTTTTTTCAAATGAAAAGGATATTATAGAGCCATAGAAACTCTAGAAAATACTCTAGAAAATATTTTATGAAAAAGTCACTGTGGTATAGAATTGCCATCTCTAATACTTTGCTGTAGTAAAATGTTAGGAAAATCTTATTTTCTAGCTAAGTAAGAGCAGAGAATCATTTATTAGTTTTTGCTTGATATTGATTAATTTTTGCTTGAAAATTAGTGACAATTGCAGTTCCATCATTACTGAAATGAACAAGATGTTTATTGCAAGACTTTTTACAAGACACAAAATAAGGATCAAATGTATCACATTTTAAGGAATATTTTAGCATTTTTACTACCAAATTTTAACTGGCTTCTGGAATACCATGTTTCATAAGGGCAATAGAACACAGCACTTCAAATAATACTGCTAAACCAAAAACTGTCTAAATTGCAAACTCTTCAAAAATATTGAAGCATCCTGAAGTGCTTTAGTTAATCTCAGAAGATATATATACTTTGAGCATTGGAATATTGTTCTCCCACCTGACTTAAACAATCTCATTTACAATGCTGTTTGGATTTTTATTATAATAACACTTGTACTCCAAGTCCCCTAAAAATCTCTCCCAGTAGTTTGAGATAACCAACAGGAAAGATACATTCAGTATTGATGGATAGCATAAGCCAAACAATAAGAAACCCTCCTAAACTGCTTCTCCCGACCCCTACATTTCTAAGAACAAAAATAACTTCCACCATTCATGCCAAAATAAAATTTCTATCAGTCTTTGTTAACAGCTTAAGTGTCACTGATGATTATACTGTAAACATGCAGAATTAAATAATTAAGGAAAATTACCAGGTAAACTTTAAGGTTGATAGAAATCAGAAAATTAATGCCCAAACATAACAAATAATTCAAAGAATTATCTGGTGTCGCCTAGTTAGAAAATTAAGATTTTCCCAATATTTTACTTTAGCAAATTATTAGGGACAGCAATTCTGCACTACAGTGATTTCATTATATTTTCTAGAGGTTCTATGACTGTATAATATTGTTTTCAAATGAAATAAACCATAACTGTAGTTACAAGCAAGCTAACTACTAGGACACACAATTGTTAAAACATTAAAAGTTCCGCCCAGTTCTTTCCTTGATTTTAACTATTCATGCCTTGAGTCAGTTGCCTTCGACTGTCTTTTCTAAACCCACCACAAACTATGTACTTACTGCATTTGAAAAAGTTAGGCCCATTTCTGCAATAAGAGCATTGGTCTTTTTCAAAGGTATCTGAAATAAAGGAAATATATAAAGAACTGTATGTTGTAAAAAGAAAGATCTTACGACTACAATCTTACGATTTACTAAGAAGTAAATAACACTACATGCGCTAGAATTTTTCCCAACTGCACATATTGAGGAGCTGCATATACGGTATTCCAGCTAATCCAGAACTGTTTGATGTTGCATGCTTTAATCTTCAACAATAAAACTATAATTGCAGAGGCAATAGTACAGAAATCTCAAAATTGGAAGCAAATTATTCCATTACTACATTCCATTACTAATTCTTGCATGGAAAATCATGTGATTTCTGCTCAGAGATGTTCTTTCTTAGGAACAAGCATAGAGATGCAAAGCAGATACTATTAACAAGTTACAATAGGGGAATTATATATTAAATAGAAAATACCTTTAATTGAAATATTATTTTAATGTGAAACACTCATGCTTCACCCAATCAGTAATGAGAATAGCATCTAGTAAACAAACTTTTTAGAAAATGTATTTAAACACGTCATTCACAGCCAATTCTGATGGATAATTTAATAAATATTCTGAACTTTTGTCTTTTCAGTTTCCACTGAATCTAATTTAAAATATCCAAAGATTGCTTCAGGACTTGGGTAGTATTTTAAATAGGATGAGCCCCGAACCTGAAGAACAAACCAGATATTGTTTACACCCCAAAGAATGTAATAACAAACCTTGAAGCAGAAAATCCCACAAGCATTTCTGCTAAGGAACTCATAAATTAAATAATTTCCTTCCTTTTAGATCACTCAGAATCAGCTGCTGCATATGGGCTACTTAATTTTAGAGCAGTCGCTGCTAAACACCAACAGATGCAACTATGTCCCAAGACTTTGCATACTTTTCTACCATCTCAACACTTCTGGTTTCACTACAGGTGCATGTAGGATTGTAAGCATTTTGTCTACGCACCACTATAGCTGCAACTGTTTTTAAAGTGTAGTAGGAGGCTCTTTTGAATCCCTTTTTAAATCATGGAATGGAGAAACAATCACACACCAAGTCGTGTGTGTGTGTGTTCCGATTATCGCTGGACTTCAATTCTCAATATCCCCACCTAACACACGGGAACTTATTCTATTCTCTCCCCCGTTTCCCTTTCCCATGCACGTTTTCTCAGAACTACGTTCCATAGTGTTCCCTCCACTGCAAGCTGCAGGATTGCAAAGGAGGGTAGGACAGATGTATTATCAAGACACTCCATCCCAGGTTCTGTGGGCACCGAGGTCATTCCAGAGTGCTTTCTCCCCTCCCTCAAAGACACGGGGCTTTTCTGCGCATCCTTCACTAATGCATCGGAAACTCATCGAACCACCCGCATTCACTTCTCCTGCGAGGGTCCGATCCCATCCCATCCCCACGGCGCGTAAACAAGAGCAAGGCTACCATCCCCCCCAGGTAGACGTCCTGGTCGTCTGTCAGAATCAGCACCACATTGGGCTTCCTCTCCCCGCTGAGACCCGTTGCCCCTGCTTTAGCGCCGATCCAAGCAGTGGAACCGAGGACCAGCAGGAACACCAAAGGCCGAGCCAGAACCGGGCAGGCTCGAGCCATCCTTGCACCCGAGCCAGGCAGGAACGGAAGGGAAAGAGCAGAGGAAAGCAGCTAAAGCACCGGACCGCGCAAGAATAGTCGCGAGACAGGGAGACGTAGCGCGCTTCCTTATTTCTCCTCTCCTCTCCCCTCTGATAGGCTGATGACGGAGCCAAATCAGGTACACGTGACCTGGAGACCTCAGGCAGCTACCGCGAAGGCCGTAAACGCGCTTCGAGTCCACCCACTCGCTCTGCGTTGCTGCCATGCGCCGGTTGCGATTGGCTCCGATCACTTTAGCCGTCGGATTTCCTCGAGGGAAGGTCACCGAAGGGCGGGGTCAGGATTTCATTAGTGTTAAAACGCCGAGTCCTATCACCTGTTTAGGGACTGGATGTTTGTCTCAGCTTTGAATCATATAAATCATATGAACAATGATGCATTACTGTATAATCCTTTGTCAAACTATGGAGCAAAATATTGTTTAAAAAAAGAAAATACTTACAAGCAGTCCTGTCAAATTAGTTACCTCGTAGCTAATTTGTATCCAACAACTTTAATGATGGGCATTGCAGTTCAGATCAAACAGTTACAATTTTCACATTTAGCTATAGATGTATGTATGCTTTTAACTTATAATATAGGTAAAGGTAAAGGTTTCCCTCGCACATATGTGCTAGTCATTTCTGACTCTAGGGGGTGGTGCTCATCTCTGTTTCAAAGCCGAAGAGCCAGCACTGTCAGAAGACGTCTCCATGGTTATGTGACTGGCATGACTAAATGCCAAAGGCGCACGGAAGGCTGTCACTTTCCCACCAAAGGTGGACTTGCATTTTTACATGCTTTCGAAACTGCTAGGTTGGCAGAAGCTTGGACACGTAATGGGACCTCACCCCATTACACAGCAGTAGGAATTCGAACCGCTGAACTGCTGACCTTTCAATCAACAAGCTCAGCCGTCTTATCCGCTGAGCCACCATGTCCCAAATTATCATAATAACTGCAGTTAAAAAGGAGGTGGTTTTCCAGTGGTCTGGAAAAAAGTAAAATATTGAAGTTTGACCAAATAGATGTCTTCTGTTCCTAGGAAGAAGCAAGTTTTGACAGTCATCAAATAGGAGCCCTAGAACTTAAAAAAACTTGCAAAAAAGTACTTATAAGAAACACATTTTTAAAATATTATGTAAAGATTCAGTTTATTTTAGTTTAATAATAGCAGCTCCATGTTAAATCATCTTGAATGTTGCCAAACAGCAAAAGTTTCATTATTTAACCAGTGTATTTCTTATAGCTAGAAGTACTCTAGCTATAATTTTTTTAATTTTTGTAAAAGTATATTTTATATTTATGGCTGTGCACCGCCCCGAGTCCGCGAGAAGAGGAGCGGTATATAAATCTAATAAATTATTATTATTATTACTCACCCAGAATGGGGAATTTTGTATACTTCAAGTAGTTGCAGTCCTATAAGTTCTTTATTTAATCAGTTTAATGCAGCCATGAAAAGAATCAAGTCATAAATGTAGGTTTCCTGGCCTGTTATTCTTCCAATCAAGATGTATGCTTGAGGCGGAAGACTTCCGGGTTGCAAGGTCACGAAACGAGGCGCTCCTTGCTCCGGTGGCCGGTTCCGCGCCTTCAGTGGGCTCTTTTGGAGTCGTGCCTGCCTTAAAGGGGCAGGTATCCAAAGGGGCGCCTGCTAGAACCTCCAAGGCGACGGCGGTCGCCCAGGGGGTTGCTGGTTTTAGTCCTAGGAGCCGAGGGATGCGGAGGCGCTTTGATGTATATATTGTATAAAAGCCGAGCTGTCAAAAGGTGGCTGCACCGTTTTGTACTGAGTTCCAAAATAAATAGTTGTGTTAATCTTACCATCGTCACGTATGTTCTTCGGACAAATCAGAATCCATCAATCCTTACCTCCGACCTTGCCCCAGAGCCACCTCCCACTCTCCCTTTACCTTCCTCCCATGTTGATTTAAAGGGGAATGACTTACTAAGTTGTTTTTTCTGGGATCGTGGGAGGTTTTTTCCCATTTTAAAAGTCTTTTTTCCTACTTAAGTATTCACTGGAACAGGTAGGAAAAAAGGCTTTTAAGATGGAGGAAAAGCCTCCCTGATCACCAGCAGATCAGTTGGGATCGTGGGAGGCTTTCTCATATTTTAAAAGCCTTTTTATTTACCTATTCCAGCGAATACTTATGTAGAAAAAAGGCTTTAAAAAAGTAAAAATAAAAATTGGCCACACCCACCCAGTCACATGACCTGCCCACCAAGCCACACCCACAAAACAGGTAGCAACAAATTTTACATTTCAACCCTGGGTGGGGGGCACTAAGGATGAGTTTGTAGCAGCAAGGTGGGCTGAAAAAGTTTGGGAACCACTGCACTAGACTATAAATTGGAAGACTGAATTCTAGTCCTGCCTTAGGTATGAAAATCAGCTGGGTGACTTTACGCCAATCAAACTTAACCTAACTTGTTGCAGGTATCCAGAGAAGTTGTATTCATTAAGTAAATAATTCTTACATTAACGTTGACTTATGTTGTGCAAGGAAAGCTACTGTTTTGCTCTCTATTCACTTTTTAACTGTGTATGGTTTTCCTTTGCAAAATGCAAAATTATGCTGGTCAGCTATAGCTATTCGCTGAAATTCATTTGTTTTTGCTACGTTTACCAGTTTCAGTCTGAAACCTGGATGGATCACTCGTTCTAGAATAGATAAAGTTCAACTTTGCAAAACCGGCCGATCCCATCTACTACAGCGGGAGGCTCCCTTTGAAATTAGCAAAGGACCGGTGATTCGAAGTGAGCTGATTGGCTCCCAGCAACAGGTGCAGAGCGGGGATGGTTTGGAAGCCACTACCTGTTAGAGGGGTGAGGAATGCAAGCCGACTAGCGTCGCAGTCTAACAGAGGCTGGAAGGGATGTGACGCTCTGCCTGCGCAGGTCCTCCATTGAGCAGAAGGGCTTTCCCTTACTCTTCCACCTCCGTTTCGTGGACAATGGGACAAACCCGGAACTCTGGCCTGAGAGCTGTTCAGGCGGCGAAAGCGTTTGTCACCTCCTTCTCATAGCGGCGCTCCGCAGCCGCTGCGCCCGAGGCGTGGAGAAGGAGCCCAATGGAGCTCACGGAGGTCGACTTGGGCTACGGCAGGGAAGGCGCTGGAGCAGAAACGGGCAGCTGCGCTGCGGAGCTACCTGCTCGGAGCAGAGTAAGCAGCAAGGCGGCCAGCGTGGTGGAGGACGAAGAGGCGGAGCAGGAACCCGGCCGGAGCAGAAGGGGCAGCCGCACCTCCTCTCTGGTGAGTGGGCTGCTAACCGAGCTCTACAGCGTGGCGCGCGTTCGCCACCGCGACAGCGTAGACAGTTCCACGGAGGCGTCCGCCGGCTCCGACGCCTTCCCCGGGGGGAGAGGCAGCAGCGCTGAATCCCGCGTCCTGCAGGAGTTGCAGCTGAACTCGAGTCAGCGGCACCAGAGGAAGTACCTGGCTCAGAAAGGTAAAGCTGACCGAGGATGCCCCCAAGGTTTCCCCTCCATTGGGCCCTATGTCGTCCAGTCAATGGGGAATGTTCCCCCAGCCGGTACGAACAGCGAGCTAGCTTCTCCGTCTGAGAGATGAGCTGGGCTCGGTCTGCGCTGGGTGTTCTTTCAAGAAGTTAAAAGCAGGGGAAGCAAGTTGGCAGAGAAAAGATAAAAATGAAGCAATCGTGATTATGATAAACAGAGCTCCATTAAAATATAGGTAAATGCCCAGTCCTGGTTGTGAATTTATGGCAGGGCTGTAGGAATTCAGTTTGAGATAAAAGGTAATGAAAAGCAGAGTCGAATGTCTTGAGGGTTACAAAAACCTTAATTCTGCTTCCTTATTTGCCCTGATCCTCTTATTTGAAGGAAGTGTTTCAGTCAAAGCAAGATTTTCCTTTCTTGTTTCTTATAGGATTTCATTTTGTTAGTTTTCTGACAGGCTTTGAACATTATTCTTGTGCCCCAATTTATTCCCTGCCTCCCCTAAAGATGGGATGAAAAAGCCACAGAGACTAAGTTTTAGGAAAATCTTAGTCACAGGGACTAAGAAGAAAAAATTTCCCCATATCTCTGCACCTCCCATCAGCCAATTTGCTTTCTTTGAAGGCTGGTTATTTTCTTTTGCAAAAAGCATTATTATCCTGCACATATAATTAATGCAAATTATAATACACATTTAAACTCAGTTAAATTCAGCAAATAGTTTAGTATTTCTATAGTTTCCTTCTTACGGTAGTAATATTTCAGTAATGAACCATGTATGTCCCAATTTAAAGAATTATATGGAGAATTTGGATGTGGTTTTAATTATTGCCTTGCATTTTTAAAATTCTAAATAATAACGTTGATGCCTATCATTTTCCTACAGTATTCTTTTATAAGACTTTGTAGTATATATTATCTTACAATCATGCTAAGAATTTTACCAAGGGTATCTAGAGGGATAAAACCCTTTTGAAGAAAGTCATACTGATTATCAAAGAGGAAAATAGATTTTAAAGTTGCAGATTGCATCCTTTGGCCCTTTTTTATTTTCTTGACAGATATTAGTGAATTGACAACAGTAATACGGGAGTTGAATTATAGAATTTGTGTTCAGTCAACCAAACTGCTTCGCCTTCTGAAACAAAAGGACAGACTTTTACATAAAGTCCAGAGGAACTGTGATATTGTAACAGCCTGTTTACAGGCAGTTTCCCCCAAACGACGTAAGTACTATTTATGTTAATCCAGAAATATGATTTTATTCCAAATATTATGCTACTGTTGCATTTTCAAAATGCTTTTCAGGACAAGAAAAATATATTTCTATAAACTTTCTGTAATAATGTGGATAAGAAAGTCATATTTTCAGTTAAACTTTCTAAGGATTTATCATATAGAATTACAGTATATTATTGGTAAAGAAATTGGTAAAGGTTTTTATATAGTATTATTCAGAACTAAAAGCTCCAATTGTAACAATATATTTGTGGAAAAAATTCAAATTGATAAAGTCCTGATTTTTATATAACAAAATTTCTAGGCTCCATGCAGAACATATTTTCCAAGTAGTAAATCCACTGAAGGCCAGTTTCCTTAGCTTCAAGGAAACAAGAATTCAATTATAACTGAATTAATTCTAGAAACACTTTATTGGAAAATATACCTAATCATGATTACAAACTCTACTACAGTAAATGTATGTCACACAACGTATTCTCATAAATGTTTTAAAGCTAACTGTCTTGTGTCTTTTTCATTAACATGCAGCATGGCAATGTGCTATCCACAGGTACAGTACATAAACTAGTTTGAAGACTGCACTAAAATGAACTGGTGCATGCAACTAACCTGTTAAGTGTAGAATTTTTAATGATCTTCCAGTTCTGATCTTGAGGAGTACGAGATTAGAAGTTTTAGTAGCTGGTTAGAATTTTGTATAATATAATCCTGGACCTAAAACATGGTTCCTTGGAAGTAAGAGCCACTCTGTTAAAGAAAGCCTATTCCAGGAAACATGCATAGGTTGCAGGATACACCACAGATTCTTTAAATATAAGTTTGTATCATACTTCAGAGATGTAGACTAGGTTGTTCTTTTAACTTTGGCAAAATAACTAGCCTGCAAATAAAAATAAACTAGCATGGCAATGATACTTTTGCATGATTTCCTGTGATATTTTGCATTACAGATAGCAGACTGCAGTATCAGTTCTGAAACTTTTATGAATGCAATATTTTGCTTAAAGCAGGAACTAAATTGTGCAAACAAAACTGCAAAACTCAGCTAAAATTATAAACCTGAATGTCTGCCAAAATTTATAAACACACACACATTTGTGAATGTGAAAGTAATAATTAAACTCACCTCAACATTATGTTTAATACCACTGCAAGAAGGTATTATTCCTTAGTGTGGACCCATATATAATTATTGGAATGGAGAGGGGAACTCCAGGTTCAAGACCTTATTTGGCCATGGAGCAAACTTGGTGATCTGAGGACAGGTGGTCAGTCTACATGTAGCAGCAGGGCTGCTAAGGACAAACAGTAGAAAAACTCAACTTCTTCCGAAAGTCCCCTGAATTTTATGCACCATAGCCTTGCCTACCTGCCCTGGTATGTAGCTTGATAATTATTATTGTTATTGCCATCACTTATCTCAGTGGGGTATTCAATTTTTTTCCTACCGGTTTTGGGGCTTGGTGGGTATGACATGGCTTGGTGGGCATAGCTTGGTGGGCGTGGCAGGGAAAGGATGCTGTAAAATCTCCATTCCCTCCCCACTCCAGGGGAAGGTTACTGCAAAACCCCATTTCCTCCCAGTCAACTGGGACTCAGGAGGCAGAGAGTAGAGGGCCAGTCAGAGGTGGTATTTACTAGTTCTCTGAACTGTTCAAAATGTCCGCTACCAGTTCTCCAGAACTGGTCAGAACCTGCTGAATACCACCTCTGACGTATTTTCATTCCCTTGAATTCAGCATGTGTATAGCTAAGGATCCCACAGCTTTTATCTTTACTGTCCAAGAATAGAAAAAAATGATAAAAGGTATCATTTAAAATTGGGGACATCTGCAGCAACACAATATGTCCTCAAAGTGATGGCATATGGCCTAAAACATCACAACAAAAACACTGCCTCTTATAGATTTGCATGCAGTATCAGGATAGAAGTAATAAAGGGCAACATTTACATTGAGATATTGTGCTGAACATTTGTTTAGGTTCAGCATTGTCAAAAGAGTTTGGCTAGTTTATTTAAAATTTCCTTTGTAGGCTATAATCTAAGGGAGCTCATCCACCTTTGAGAAGATAGGGTTAATATCTGGGCCTTAGAGAGTATCTATATAAGATGGAGATAAACAAAATTCACCATGCCTACACTCTTTGCAGCAAAGAACAATGAATTGCTACAGTAGTCTCTGGGTAACAGTGATAATTGGGACCAGGAATTCCATTGCTAAAACAACATGGCCACAAAGCATGATGTGACATGACCTCACAGACCTATAATAGCAGATCCAGCCACAGTCATTAAGTACAAAGTCATGTGATTGCCATTTGTGACATCTGACAGGCTTCCCCGTTTACTTAGCTTGTTAGAAGTCTGCAGCAAAGGTTGTAAAGGAAGACCATATGATAAGGTGACCAG
>JANHFP010002577.1:24450-35817 GCA_032468135.1 Calamaria suluensis | reverse complement strand
ACACCCCCCCCCCCCCCGTTCTCCCACCGCTTTTGGCACATGATGGCAAAGGGGTTAGCTATCTCTGCCTCAAAACATCCGTTAACTGTGCAAGGGCTTTGATATTGGGACAATATATCTAGGGGAGGTTGAATCCTCATATCTTTTTCCATGTCTGAAATTACTATCTGCACCTAAGTATCTATTGCAAACTATGATGTGACCAAAGTGTCAAAACATGCACTCTGGCATCACAGTGACACTTTCTCCTTTTCTACCTTTGTAATTGGAATGTGGTGTGCAAGTACGAAGAAGTAGAGTTGGGTCATAGTGTCATGATGCACATTTTCTCACCTCTCTCTCCCACCCCCTTCTTTTGTGACCCTGAACTCTTTTTTCAATTTAATCCAAGTTCATGAGATAGAAGATTCTTTGGTCTGTCTGGGGAAAAAACCCTTTTAAAGAGATCTGTATTCTACTATTAATGAGATATGAGACATTTATGCTTAATAATTACTGCTTGTTTTTGCTCTGTTCCTCTTCCCTCCAGATCTCTCTTTCATTTCATAACCTGTTTTTTGTTTTGTTTTTTAACTCTATGAGCCTACATGCTGGAATTACCTCACACTGATTAGCTTGGTACATTGTGCTGAACCATAATTTGCTTGGCCATAGTTTGTTGACTAAACCATATTGGTTTGACCTGCTAAGCCATGGGTGTCAAACTCGCCACATCCCATTGCCGTCACATGACATTTTGTGATGGGTGAGCATAGCCTGCATGTGATGCATCCGGCCAATGGCTGCCAGTTTGACACCTCCATTCTAAGCAAGAAAAAAAAAGCTGTAGCTTGGTGTGATGTCAGCCTAGAGTTCCTTATCAACTGTAAGTTTTTTCCTAGAGAAGTTTGTTGTGTTCCCCTTAAAATCTGTGCATTGCTTCTTCATGGTGTTGCTTCAAAAGTCAGAAACCGAACCTTGAAGATCTGTGATGGAAGGAACAGAGACATATTTTGGAAAGTGGAGCTTTGATTTTCATTTGGAAAATGCTAGATTTGGAGTTTATGATTTTTGACAATTCTTTGCAGACCACTGAGTGATTGACAAATTTGCTCAAGAAGGTTAATTCTTCTTATCTTAAAAAAAAGTTTCCAGATTTTTTTCGGTAACAAAGACATGAAAGTATGTGGACAACTTCTTGTGAAATCTCCAACATAAGACTGACCCACATTTTGATTTTTGAATTGTGCAGTGATGCCTTCCTTTTTAGCAACCTTTTTGTCCTCATTACAGTCCTGTGAAGTTAAGTTCATGGTTGAGTAGAATATTTTTGCTGGGCCATCTGTAGTCATTGACCCAAACTCAGCCAACATCTTTTTGCTGCTTTCTGTAACTGGTAGTACCCAAAACAAATTTTCAAAGATGACGAACACATGTGCACCCTCCAAATTATTTTTCAGGTCTACTTTGAGGATCAGGAATACCTATTTGAATTTATCATGTAGGGTTTTGCTTGCTGCCAATTATAATATCTACTGCAAATATGCCTTAGCTGAACTTGACAGCTGGCAGAGAAGGCATGGGGCAGAAAGAAGTAGAAGGAGGAGTAGAAGAGAAACTGGTGACAGCAGCAGTGCAGATGAAGGAAAAGAAAACATTTTCTATAGTGCCTATTGCCAACTTTTTAATTTTGCTCCAGTTGTTGCAATATTGACTGGGTTTTTCCCGTTTAAACTAGGGTTAAGGTGCAGTTTGCTGAAAGCATGAAATCAACAAACATATTTAGGTTCTAGGGCCATGGTTTAACATTTCCCGAGATAAGTTTTATCATCCATCGCCAAATTTCATTCTTTAGTTAAATGTTAACATAAGCTTTCAGGTCTTCTTCAAAATCGTCCTATCGTGGGAAACCTTCAGTAGATACTTCAATCTTAATCCAGAACTGAAAGAATGCCTATGAGTAAGTAACAAAGTTTTTCAGTCAGAACTGAAGAAGTTTCTTGGATGAGAAATGAAACGTCTTCAAGGAAAGCTGAAGGCCAGTTGCCTTTTGAACAAGCACCTTTGGGACAACCATGACCTGGATGACTGAGAATAGACAATAATTAACACCCTTTTCTTGACAATTACTTCCTACTACCTCTTTGCTTTGATTAAGTCGTATAAGGGAAGGAGAGTTCACTATCTCTGAAGATAGTCTGTTCCATTATTGAGTGGTTTCCACTTTTAGAACATTTATTTATTTGTTTCAGTCATATTCAGCTTCTGAGTCCCCAAGACAACCAGTTTCTATTTGTGTGTGCTGCTTTTTCTGATCCTGTATTCATGTATTTTCTTAGCTCTTGTCATCTCTTCTACTTGAGACAAGAACTTATCTTTTGTTTAGATGAAGCTGGATTAGGCAACCTGATCCCTAAACCTGGAATCAAGTAGGATTTTTCTTGTTAATCTAGACTCAGTTGTTCCATGATTTACCTTCCATAGGTAAATCAGGAGTATGTTCTGTGATCATTCAGCAGGTAGGGAATTGCTCACTCATGGAATGTGATCAGCAAAATTCAGTCTTGATAAAAAAAGTGAGCTCTTGACAAGGCTGCATAGTTAGCAAGGGCCAGGTTATTCACATCTGCAACCTAGATAGATTCATATCTTGGATAACAGCACCCAGCCCTCTGGGCAATCAAGTTAATGAAGCTCCCTCAAAATATTTGTAGGATATCAGATTGTCCATTCCTGCGATGCAAAGCTGGCTGAGGAACTATGGGAGTTGGAGTCCACAAGTCTTAAAGTTGCCAAAGTTTGGAGACCCTTGCTTTAGTCCGTCAAAAACTAGTATCTGCTGATCACCAGTTATCATTCTAATCATGCCTTGAACTTTTCAACCAAAGCTCTTAGTGCACAGATCTGTATCTCAGGCTGTTCCCCTCCCCTCTTACTCAAGTGAAAGGCTCTTTTGGATTCCTAACAGAGCAAATGAAAAGTTTTCCATTAACCAGGGCCAGAGCCAGAGGGACACGTGTCCGACTTCAGATGGCCCGTTTGAGTTCTCAGGGTGTACATGTGAGTATTTCTGGATGTTATACGATGACCTTGAGAACCAAGGGTGTCCATCCAAAGCAAGGTTTGGGTTTGACTGAGTTAAAAACAAAAAAACAAAAAACCAGTTCCCTTGTAGATTTGGAGATATAAATTTGGGACATAGAGGGGATGCTTTTTTTCTGTAATTTCTTACCTTCTCCACATAAAAAACAAGGTTTGTTGACTTTTAACATTGGAATCTGTCTTAGACAGTTCTGCTTCTCTTTCTTCCAGTTTGTGTCACATCTTACAAAGAGGACTTTGATTACTCGTCCTTTTAAGAGATCCTTCCGTAGTTTGCAGAATGAGCATAGCCTAAATATCTCTGCTTTTGCAGAAGTTTTAAGACCTGAGGTTTCATTGTTTTAGAGAGATCCTGTTTATTGGTGGCAAAGAAACAGAAAGCAGTACATTACTACTTTCTGTGTTGTAGCATACGGAGTATTTAGAGTTTTACACATGTATTACAGTTGAAGAGTATGCAAAAAAAATACTTGCCTTTAAATGGAAGTTCGTGGGACTTTAGTAATGTGGAGGAATATTCAAAACTGGCCAGATCATTTTAAAAGGTTTTGGGCTGCTGAATTTTGGACTATCCATTGGGCCACTTCGTGCTCCATTGCTTCTGTACAGATGGAGGTTACTTTCCCACACGGGTCAGACTTAAAAGTTTGGATTTGATGGTTCACAGTGCTTTTTAAAAAAAAATAAATCAAAAAATCACTGTGCTGTTACATTCAGAAAACCTGGCTCAACTCTTTTTGTTCCAAGAGAGGCTCTTGCAGAACACTTTTTATCTACTGTAGTGGAATGCAGATAAATGGGGTTAAGTTTTTGAATTCCAATGGAAGATGAGCCGAGTTTCATCTTCCAGGCTATTGTGCAGGTGTGAACATTGTTAGTCTTCTTAACAGACCACACTGAAGTTTGCAAATCAAGTAATAAAACTAATTCTGCTGCAACAGTATTGTGCGTGCTTCTAGTGTGTGTGTGTGTGTGTAAAAATGTAACCATATGCTATGAGAAGATGCACTCAAGACTGTATGTGTCAGTGGAATTTTTCCTAGCTATTTGGGTAAAATGCAAATTAAAAACAAAACTTGAGAGAACGCATGCAAGAACAAACACTCGCTAAACGTAACACTGTCCAGAAATGATCTGCTTTTTTCCTATTCATTGGGATGAATCATTCCAGGATCTTGCTCAAAAGCCCAGCAATAATGGTTGCTTTCTTGGATTAAATCCAGTACGAAGAATGAGTTTATATGACTAATCTGTTGTAATAAAATATGATTGGGGAACGGGGGCACTTCAGGATAACCATGCCTTAGCTCTTCATATACAGGGCTACTGGATGGACTCAAGAAAGCATCCATAGTTTGTAGAGTGCAACCTGCAGTACTGCGCTAAAGCGTCTAATTGGTCCAATGGCAAGTTTCCTTGCTTCTCATTGGCTGCCTGTGAAATTGTCCCACTTCCTTGCTTGGAGAGGAAGTGGGACAATCCTTCCTCATGCTTTTCGGCCCCTATCTTTAGTAATCCTTTCTGGATATGTTCTGTCTGCAGTGACACAATGGTCACAGATTAGATTGTAGGTTATTTTTTTAACCTCTAGGTAATTCCATCCAACTGTATTTGTGTGCAAGTAGTCCTTGCCTTACGGCCATAATTGAACCCAGAATTATGGTCATAAATGGTGTTCACTAAGTGAGTCTCCATGTCACCATACCCGATTTTACAAGCCTTCTCACGCCAGTTGTTAAGTAAGCCCAATGTTTTGTTTTTGTTTTTTTCTGTAAATCAGAAATAAACACTGAACTTCTGGAACCTGGTTTTAAGTAACTTTGGGGAAGTCCATTGTAATGTCAAACGGCCGCTAAACGAACAATTGTAAGTCAAGGGCAAGGACTTGCCCGTAACCTACTTCATATGTTTTTCCACTCTTCCCATAAGTGTCAGTGATGGAAGAGCATGCATGGATTGGTCCCACAATATTTGTGGGTCTGTAGTGCCACCTGCTGGTTTCTCCTGAACATTGTGAGAAATGGAGGCACGATTCAGCCTCTTCCTTCATTGTTTTCATAAGCTCTGACAAAATGAAGTCCTTTCCCCCAAAGCTAAATTGTTGACCTATTGACAGCATTAAGGCAAAGAAGAGATGAGATGTATCCATGTTGTCGTCCCGCTCTATGTAGAGTACAATTGAGAATGTGGAAAAGGATTCTTTAAAAAAAGTTTTTAAAAAGTTGATTATTTCTGATGACTCATCATCATCCAAAGTCCCTGAGGGTAGCCTGCCAAAAATGTTTACCTGGGGGGGGGAGGAATGAAATGTTCTCCTGAGCTGCAGACCTGCAACAAGTTCTTATTGTAACTCTTCTTCTGTTTGTAGTGTTGGTGTCTAAATCCTCTCCAAAGAAGCCTCGTGGCCGGAGCATCTTCAAGGCTCTTTTCTGTTGCCTTCGTGCACAGAATGTGGGGCAGACTGCCTTTGGCAACAATCATGGGCTCCATAAGGAAGAGACAAACACCATCGCCAAGGTGAGGAAATACGGGTGGGGGTGGGGGTGCGGTGACAGCTGTAATCCACCCATCGACCCAGAGGGCTTTGCAAACACAGCTAGTAGGCTTGGGAGCTACTTTACCTACTTCCTTTTTCTTTCTGGATTCTGGCACTCCCAAGGTTAAATGGGTGTCCTTAGGATATAATCTCTACCTGCTTCCCCAGGCATCAAATACTCACCTTGCTATTCCGTCTCTGAATGTCCTTTCTTGCTTTTAACTTTCTCCCGCCTGTGTGTCTCCCTCTTTTTTTAATTACGCAAAGAAACCCTTGAGCCTTTGCTCCAAAGAAAGAAAGAAAGAAAGAAAGAAAGAAAGAAAGAAAGAAAGAAAGAAAGAAAGAAAGAAAGAAAGAAAGAAAGAAAAACACAACACACCAGTGGCTCTTTTGTTGTTTTATAAAATTGCCTGCAGCAGGAAAAAAATACCTGGTTGTATTGAAAGCAATGGCTTTTAGAATTGTTTTGGAAATCATGGCAGCTTTTCCTAACCCTAACCATTTTGTCACTGTATAAGGACTTTGCAACTGGAGATGTTGGAAGCTGCAGTCTCAACACATCTAGAAAATGCCCAGTTTTGGAAAGCTGTGGTATCTGTACTATGGAGAATGCTATAATATAGAATGAGGAAATATAAATTGTCCATATGAAGATTCCTCTGTTTCTCCATGAGTTGGGAAGCCACAACTAATCACGGGAGAGTAGTACAGTGAAAAGCAAATGCGTTTTATCCAGAAATGGACTTCATTCTATTTTCTATACTTGTGTAAGCAGGCAGAAAAAGACCTTAAATATGATAGCTGATGGCATATACACCTTATTTAAAACTACGCAGTTTAGTTACCTTGTCTCTGAGATGTGGATGAATGTTCCCTTTAAAAAGCGGACATTAATTTATATTATTAAAAGAAATACAAAAACTTTCATTATGCATAGCAAAGATGGGGAACCTTTTGTGGGCAGGAGCTCTTAAAATAATGTGTCATCTGCCCTTCCCTTCTTTTTTTAATTTGGCCTATGGTTGACTTAAGTAGATACAAACCTAACAGGGATGCAATGCACCCATTTTGCTTGTGATTTCATTATCTTGAAAAAACCCTGTAAGTAAATAAGTAAGGGCACTGCTTGATTTCCGTCTGTTGTCCCAAATATCTGCAGCACAATCAAAGAAACTGGGGCTGCATTAACAAAGTCCCCTTCATGTGTTAATCTAAAACATCCTCTAAGCTTTTCAAGCATGTAGCGCCTGTAATTTTTCAGAGTCCCTCGGCTACCCTTTACTTCATGTGCCATGGCTGTTCTAGGTGAGAAATATGTAATGTGTGAAGCCAGCCTTTGCAACACTGTTCCTCGACAGAGGTTTTGCTGAAATCCCCGAAGAATAGTATCACAGCCTCATCTTTCTCATAAACCTACATCTTTGCTCTCCTCTTTTTTTCCCCCCTTTTAGTCTGATCTGTTGCAGTGTCTTCAATACCAGTTTTATCAGGTATGTGCTTGTTCTAAAGGCAGGAGAGATCTGTATCTGCTCTTGAGCCAAGTCTTCGTTTGTCCACTGGAAATAAATGGCAGGCGTAGGGAGTTCCCCATTGAGAGAAAATCCCCAGTAAGGGGCAGCAAACAGTGGCATTGGGGGTCCTGCTTGCTATGAATCGAGTAACAGTTCAGGGTCTCTGCTGGTTTAACATTACCAGTATTCTCAGTGAGACTTACTAGGTGCCATTAACTTCAATTTTGATGTGTTACTCCAAGTAACGTGTGGCAGCAAGGAAGGAAAATAATGCAGTAGATACCCAGCTCTAGCTTGGTGGTAACAACCTTGCCTCTCTAGGTGTAGGCACGCTCACACACATATCTGTATATGTGAACAAAGGAAAATGACCCTACTCTGACTAAGCAAATTTCTGTTCATCTCCTGTGAAATGGGGGGGCCCTGCTGTTGAGAGCAAATTCCTGTGAGCAGGAATGTGGTAATTCACACCAGCAGCAAATGTGTTCTCGAAACTCTCCTCTGTCAGTTGCTGGTGAGCATTCACAGGGCTGACGACCCATTTTCCCATTTGGGATGCAGGAATTTCTTCATTCAAGAGTAGAGATTGGACTACAACAAGAGTTTATCCTTAGTAGACAGTCACTGTCTCAAACCATTTCTGTAGCCAGAAATGATTGTAATTCAGACATCAATAGTTTTGTGTAAATGAAAGTCACCAAGACATCGGGGGGGGGGGGATATCTCGTGGCAGCGTTTTCCCAACTCAACAATTTTGGAGTTTTGCAGAACATATTCTTGAAGGCAAACTGGTGCTTCTCCTTTGGTGTATATATGCACTCCCTTTCTCTGTTTTGTAAAGGTGTCCTCCCACATGCCAGCAACATGGACCAACATGTAAAATTGCTCCTGGAAAATGTATCCGTCTGTCAAATAAAGAGAGACAGTTTTCCCTGGAGCTTAAAAAAATGCTGTGATGAAGAATGACGGGGGAATAAAGAGAACAGTTGTTCCCTGTTGAGTGCTAGGAGAAATATTATAGTGAACAGAAATGTGGGACAGTGTTCCCACAGGCTCTGTATATTTCTTTCCTAAATTTGTAGTCCAGTTTGTCAGCAGATGGTGTTTAGGGCAGGGGTCATCAAACATTAATAAGGTATAATGTTTGTTAAGTGTAATAAAATACATTATAAACATAAAAAATACACTTCAGTGATAAAAACAAGACAGGTAAAATCTAAATAAAAATACCCAATTAATACCCTTTGCAGCATTTATAGGTCAACTTATGGCACAAAAGTAGGCTTATTTTTTTTAAAAATAGTGCTCTCTGAACTGTTAATGGCCGTAACTACTTTGAAAAGGGACCTAATGTTTGCTGCAGAAAATTTAAATATGTCAACACAGTACGCAAATTCAAGGCATAAACACCTATTCATAACTGGCTTTGGCCAAATTCTGAAATGTACTTGTCTGAAAGAATACATAATGGACATAACTTTGCTTTTTAGAAAGTTTTAGAAAAAAGAATTGAAACTTAACTGCACAATGGTACACCCTTAGCCTAAAAATAAAGTCATTGAGGCTTTAATGTGGACATGAGGTGATTACTGGATGGAGAGAGATTGGATGGAGAGAGACAGACAGTAGAAAGATACAGGGGAGGCTACAGTGTATAACACAGGAATTATTCTACATTTTAAAAAGCATCTGTATTAATTGTACTCCTGCGTTAAAAATAAACGTAGATTAAAAATAGATCTGTTAATTAACGGGAAGAAAAGCATTTTTGAGATATGGTTAATCCTTGACTTAAGGCCAAAAATGTTGTTGTTAAGAAATTTGGTCATTAAGCGAGATATCCCACGACTACGACTTGCAACATTCTCTGCTGGCTTCTCTATTGGTTTTGTTTCCTAGAAACCAGCTGTGAAGGCCTCAGGTGGTGATCACATGACCCTGGGATGTTGCAGCCATCATAAATGCAAGGCCCTTGCCAAGTGCCTAAATTTTGATCACGAGACACGGCAACAGTTATTAGTGCAAGGGCCAGTCGTAAATCACTTTTGTCAACGCCATTATCATTTCAAACAGGGCTAATTGAATGGTCATAAGTCAAGGATACTTGTAACTTTATTGTGGGGGTTAAGGATCTATATAGAGGTCTAAAACCTGAGGTGATAATGCACATTTTAAATATTAGGCCCGTGATGGCGAACCTATGGCACGGGTGCCACAGGTGGCACTCGGAGCCATATTGGTGGGCATGCAAACATTGCCCCAGCTCAGCTCCGGCATGCATGTGTGCGCCAGCCAGCTTATTTTTGGGCCTTCCGGGCCCACCAGAAGTCAGCAAATGGACCATTTCCGGCCTCCAGAGGGGCTCTGGGGGTGGGGAAGGCCATTATAGCGCTCCCAGGTGCCTAGAAAAGCTCTGGAGCCTGGGGAGAGTGAAAAACAGGCCGACTCTGTCCACCATGCCATCGCGTGTCAAAAGCAGGGGGAGCATGGAGGGGTCTGCACACATCCGGGGGGACAGGGGGCATTGAATTATGGCATGACCCCCCCATGCTCCCCCCGCTTTTGGCATGCATCGGCAAAAAGGTTAACCATCACTGTATTAGGCCTAGAGGTTGTTGTTGATTTTTTTAGCCATGCAAACAGACACACTTAGAATAACTTTATTGCTACTTCGAATGTACACTAAAATGAAATTTCGTTGCGTACAGCTGTCAAAGGGTCACCACCTCCAATATACACTACATAAACATGACTAAATAAATAAGTACAAAATGATGCATATACCCACGTATATTATACGACAGAGAAGCAACGCAGTCTAGTTCAGATGTATACATGTACTGTACATGGCGAGGAAAACAAATATTGTGAGTTTACCAGATGGATGGCATAGGGAACAAAGCTGTTACAGAATCTGGTAATCCTGCTAGAAATACTTCGAAACCTTCTCCCATGGTGGATTAGCTGCTGAAACGAGAACTTTGCAAATGGCAAAATATGGTACTTGTTAATATAACTGCATGAAGCTTGCTAAATGTGCCTCACAAGAGCGTCATTTTTTGGTAAGCTGCCCGGAAGCATTGGGGGGAGGGGGGAATGCATGGCATATAAAGCAGATCAGGGCAGGAATTTAGATCGAAAGGGAAATGGGATATGATGCATGAGACAGGGCTGGGGTAACATTTTCAAAGCAGTTCCTTAAAGCAGCTGCATCTGTTCCAGGCAAATTGCAGCTTGATGGTGTTGGATTGAAAGAGTTCCTGACAGTTGCTATGTTGCTGCACTTTTGCACAGCTGTAAGATAACGTCCCAAAATTAAACTTTAAACAGGAGTTAAAACAGGATACAACTCATATCACAACATGTTGTTCTTGCAGCCAGCGGTAGCTAAGCTCACGTTTCTTTTTCTAGATTCCTGGAACATGCCTTCTCCCTGAGGTGACTCAACAAGACCAGGGCCGAATATGTGTGGTGATTGACCTGGATGAGACCTTGGTGCACAGTTCCTTCAAGGTGAAAACCCTTGAGTAGCTCCCTGGTTTCTGTATTATTGCATAATGGATGAACAAGTACAAGAAGACCCCGGAGGGCATGCTAGGTCAGGGGAATGAAGGTCTGCTTTAGAGGGAACATCTGATTTAAATTTCCTCCTCATTTGATGCCTTTCGGATGTGTTGACCAATATATGCAGGTAGCTTTTGAACTTAGGATTCTAATGGAGTCTGCTCAACATGCTCGTGAATCGCAATAGTTGCAAAATGGGTGGGTCAGGTGATTGGCCTATGGTCCGATTCTGTGACCCTTTTTGCAGCAGCCGTTAAGTAAATCCGTTGTTAAGTGAACCACTGCCTTCTTAAGCAAATTAATGGTTTGATATGGACAGAATTTTGGCCAAAACTGATTTTTGCTGATTTGATAGAACTTTTTGCTGCAAAATGATAGTAAAATGTGGTCATATGATCGCAGGGCGATACAAACAACTGTGAATTCAGCCGTGTTACCGAGCACCCAAAGTTTGGCCATGTGACTGCATTGGGGGAGGGGTGGCCAACCATTGGAGCTTTGAATCCTGTTTACAAGTAGCCCCAAGGTAGATTCTTTGTAACTTCAAATGGTCACTGAGCAATAACGAAGGACGGTCAGGGAGGCCTCTGTTTTCATTGGCAGAGGGCTACAGGAGGCCTTTGCGGCTTAAAACAGAGCCTTGATGGGTGACGACAAACTGGCCACGCCCCCCGG
>JANHFP010002576.1:91181-106894 GCA_032468135.1 Calamaria suluensis | reverse complement strand
CTGTACACCGCCCCGAGTCCGCGAGGAGAGGGGCGGTATATAAATGTAATAAATTAAATTAAATTAAATTAAATTAATGTAAAGCGGCACTATTAGTGGCTTCATACCTTCCTTATTTCTCATTCATATGTGCATATTATCCCCTACTTTAAAAAGAAGCAAGATGATACCTTCTGTTCTATACATTCTTACCACTATGCACTGATTTACATAACCTTTCTTTACACTTTTCCTTTTTTTTATCAATAATGTAAGACTGTATCCCAATATTTTGATAAAGGGAGTTTATACATTCCTTAATTTGTCTCCACTTGGGTGAAGCAGACTTTTCAGGAAGCTGATAAAAATGGTGATGGTTTGCTGAATATTGAAGAGATTCATCAGTTGATGCATAAACTGAATGTCAACCTACCCAGAAGAAAAGTAAGACAAATGTTTCAGGTGAGTTTTCTTTCTTTTTCTATCTATAAATAGAGAGATTAGTCTCGCAAAAAATAAATCTAAAGCAGAGGTTCCCAAACTTGGCAACTTTAAGACTTGTGGACTTCAACTCCCAGGATCTGGCTGGAGAATCCTAGGAGTTGAAGTCCACAAGTCTTAAAGCTGCCAAGTTTGGGAACCTCTGATCTAAAGTTACAAGTAAGGTAGTTGTCAGCTGATGACCCCAACTGAAAGTGTAATTTCTGACCCTAAACTATATCGTCATAAAGCAACATGACACATGATCACATCACTTAAGAACCACCACTGCAATCCTAGCTGCTGTCCCCCAAATATTATGGGTTGTTAATTGCAGGGATTTCAAGGCAAGAAACATGAAGATGCTGCAGGGTGGATAGAGTATGTGATAGAATGTGCACCTTGAGAAGAGGCAGTATGTTCCATCAGAGAAAAGCCCAAATTAAGAGGCTGCACAGTCCCAAAGTAGATGGGAGAAGGGAGAAGAGATGCAGTGTAGCCACACCTAGAAAATCTTAGTGTATATATATTAGATTAGAGAGTTATAGCTTTAATTCAGCACGGTTCTGTCTATCAGGTGCAAGCAAATAAAGCAAATGGAGTGAGTCATCTCTGGTCCTGGGGCTTTGCTTTGGTTCTTTCCCTGAGTCATCTTTGGTCCTGGGGCTAAAATTGAGGACTGGGAATGATGGCAGCTGGCTGAGATTGCTGAAGGCCCACGTCTTCTACTTTGGCCCCAGTATTGGCACTGCTCCGCTGAGTGTTTCTATACAAGGTGGCCAAAAAGGACATCGATTAGGGAGGGAATAGTTGGGTGGCAGCATTGCAGCAGACCTGTGCTCAGAGGTGCCAAGCGCCCAAATCTTGATCATGGGAGACCATGGCCAGAGGGGTGGTTTCTACTTATCTTTACTACTACTTCTGTAGTCCGATGATTGCTGTGCTGTGCTTGCTCAGAATTGGCCAGAATTGCTGTGCTGTGCTTGCTCAGAATTGATAGAGCACCTCATTATCCATAACTTTGGGCCCATTTTTTTCAGCATCGTCACAATTGTGAATGGTTGCTGAATGAATACTACCTATCAATGAAGATAGAATGGAGAGATAGTGCAATGTGTTTGTTTGCTTGTGGAAGACAGACGAAGGGGAAACGGTCATTAAGGCATGTCCATATTGGCCTCTGGCTCTTGTTGGATTGGTGACCCATCTCACAGTAGCCCACCCTCAAGGATTTATAACACTGAGATAGCTGCAGATGGTACACTTATTCACATACTGGTGATTAAACGTGTTGCCAGTTTTGCTGGCTCGTGTTAAGTGACAATTTTATTGCTATAACAGCCTCATTGGGTCATCTCAACTTTTGGGATGATGAGAGAGCAAGGAAAAAAAACTTATCATATTTCATCTTTATATTATTTGATACATTCTCCCCCCAAGTTTCCTATAGTTTTTCTCCCGCTAACTAAATTTCATAGTGACATGCTGTTTCATTGTAGGGGTATTCGTCCAGCTGCTTCAATATTGTACTAGTTTCTTTTTTTTTATAATGTATTTTCATACATTTTGAGGGATGCTAATTGGAATGTAGAAAAATTCCAAGTTTTGTTGCAGGACAGATTTGTGGCAAGGTGTTAAGAGATTGAAAGTATAATTTAATTGATGCTTCTTCTGATGATTTCCAATGTGGAGTTTACCCTTTTTCAGAAGAGTTGCACCCAAAAGAAACTTTGATTATCCATTATATTCCTAACTGGTCACAATTGTAGCTTTAAATGGCCAGCTGAAATGAAATCAGAGTTTCAGATTCATGGCTGGATGCCTGTCTCCTGAAAGAGATTTTGTGATTTTTTTTAGGGGACTCTGTTTCTTGGCAACTGCAATGTGGGTCATACAGAGTTCAAATTCATTCAAAGTCTTGACATTTATATGTGACCAGGAGGGTAGCTTTTCTGGAAATAAAGGGTGAGAGTGTCATAATGTCTTAATGACATGTAACTTTGTTTCTTGTGAAGCTCTACATGTCATGCCACAAAAACAGGAGAATGGATTGAATCAGAGCAAATACATTGAAGTAGAGTCCAGATGATTACAGAATTGGGAGGAGCTTTGGAATGCTTCTAGTCCAATCCCTTGGTCAAGCAGAAAACCCTATATCAGTGATAGTGAACCTATGGCATGCGAAGCCATATCAGTGGGCACGCAAGCACAGCTCTGGTGTGCATGTATGCGCCGGCCAGCTGAATTTTGGGCCATCTGGGCCCACCGGAAGTCAGGACACAGGCTGTTTCTGGCCTGCAGAGGGCCTCAGTGGGGTAGGGAAGGCCTGTCCTTCACTCTCCACAGGCTCCAGAGCCTCTCTAGGAGTCTGGGGAGGGTGGAAATGGGCTTTCCCACCATCCCTGGAGGCCCTCTGGTGGCTGAAAATGGCCTGTTTCCTGACTTCTGGTGAGACTGGAAGCAAAAAATGGCGCTACCGGACCCATCATGTTATCAGGTGCCAAAAGTGGGGGAAGCGGGGGAATCACATGCACAAGGGGTTGCGCATGCATGCGTGGGGGACAGGGCACATAGAATTATGGGTGAGGGCATGCAGGTGACCCCGCCCTTGCGCTCCACCTGCTTTTGGCATGCGAAGGCAAAAGGGTTATCCATCACTGCCCTATACCATTTCAGACAAATGTTATAATGTACAATATGTATACAGAATGCAGAAGTAAGTTTAGTTTCTGCATTTTTGCCCCGCTGAAAATGGATAAATCTATTACATGGGGAATGCATCATAAGTAAGGTATCCTAGTATGCATTGCTAAAAGTTTCCATCATTGTCACTGGATGCATACATAACTTCAGATCAAAAGAGTGACTTTTATTAGTTCAAAGAGATGTACAAGCTTCAATTCTATTTGGTCAATAATTGTGAGGCATCTCCTAGCATAGCCTAGTAGTCCCCCAACTGTACTAAAGCAATGGATTTCAATAAAACTACATTTGAAGTTAGAGAGTTCAAAGGCTTCAGCCAATCTGAAACAGAACTCCTAGCTCTGATTATATGATTTGATAACTTTGGTATTTGCAGTGGCTGCAATGGATTGCATTTCTAGAATCATTTCAAAGTGTTGATGATTTTCATCTTCAAAGCTTTAGCCCATCATATAGAAACAGCTAAAGGTGCAATTGACTTTTGTGTGTTTTGCCAAGGGTAGTAAACAGAAACATCTTAACTAAGTTTAAATTAAAATAAACATTATGTATGTTCACATTAAATTACATTAAATTAATTAATTAATTAATTAATTTAATTAACAGTGTTTGGGTGGTCTGATCTACCATGGGTAAATGCAGTTGTGGGGCTGGAGGTTGGGAATCCCAAACTTAAAGGGTCAATTCTACCTCTTACTCCTCCTTAACTCTCTAGAATGGATTAAATATTGGTTGCCTTAGCAGATAAATGAAGTTAAAACTGGGAAGAGAGCTGGAAATATATTTGTTAGTTTACTTTATTAAATATATTTAAATCACACTTCAGTCACAATGGCTCTTAATGTCTAATATAGAACAAATACAATATAAAATACATACATTGTGTGAGCCTTCTTGGTTATGGCCATTGGTATTATTTTCTACCAGTTTAGAATGTAATAATGATTTTTAGGAAATGACAACTATTTTCCTTCCCTTCCTGCTGAAATGTGTTGTGTTCTTTTGAAAATATATGCTTATGTCCCTTTTGGTCCTGATTACCCAGGGAGTATGTATTCCTGAAAAAAAAGTGGAGCTATTTAGGTTTTATAAATTAAAAGTACACATTATCCTTGCTTAATGACAAAAATTAAGTCTTGCTACATGATGTGATAGTTAAGCAAGAGACCATGTGACCTCAACAGACTTACAGACTTACTTTTGAGATGGTGACTAAGTAAATCACTCATGATCATTAAGTGAGAAATCATGTGACCATGATTTCACTGCCAGTATGCAAATAATATCTATGGGACACTGCACAGTTCTAAATGACCACCAGGTTACAAAGTACCCAAATTTTAATCAAATGACTGCAGAAGTTTTGTAATATTCATAAGTGTGAGGACTGATCAATATTTTTTCCTACAGCTTCAAATGCTCACTAAACAGGACAATCGTTAAGCAAGGGCTACCTGTAATGAAACTATAGATGCATCTAACTATTGTACTAGATTGTTTTTAATACAATATGAGGGAAATATGGCAAACCTCAGGCTAATCCATTTCAATGTTGCCTTTCCTCCTCTGAAGCTCTTATTTCAAGTTATAATTAATCATTAACATGTCATCAAAATGCTAAACTCAAGATCCAGGTGATCAATGGTTTCTTCTAACAAGTTAACTTCATAATATATTATGAATTTGGCTTGTTTCAAGCCTGTATTAACATTGAATGAACTAGTACACTACAGCAGGGTTGTCAAACTTGTGTTGTCATGGTGTCATCATGTGACATATCAGGACTTCTCCCCCTTTTCTAAACTGGGCGGGGGTGGGGCCAGCATGCGAGTTTGCTACCCCAGTACTACAGGTAACAGAAGAAATAGTCACATTGTTTTCAAAATAACTGCAGGGTAGCAGAATTGACACCTATGTGGTGAATTTCTTGAAAGCAGTTCCAATTAGCCCTTTCCATTCCACACATGCACTATTGTAGTGTGGTTGGCTCTATCATGTAATTGATCCAATAGTACCCCACATACAAACCACAGATATAGTCTGACTCACAATACCTTCCGTAACAAAATGATGTTCATCCACTTTAAACTTACCGGCTTCATTTCAATCTAGCAAATGTAGCATGAGCCAGAACTACATTCAATCTAGATTACATATAATCTGATTACAAATAGCTGTAATTTAATGTGAAAATACTTTACTAGGCAGAATTAAAAATACTGTTACTAAAAAGATACTACAGAGATTCTCTTGCATACTTCCTTTAAAGCTTACAACTTGGGATGCAATTCCAAATTGGAATGCAGATTGGAATGCAATTTTTCAAATTCCTAGGTGGAATGGGCCAAAATTGCTATTCTGGGGATTTCAGCCCCAGATAGGGGAAATGTTAGTAGTAAATCTAAATTGAGCTATTTGGGATTTCATAGATGTATTTTCTTTCTATAAGTATTGTATCTAGCTACCACACATAATTGGTTATGCTTTTTCTTTAGGAGGCTGACACAGATGAGAACCAGGGAACTTTAAACTTTGAAGAGTTTTCTGTGTTTTATAAGATGATGTCATTACGGCGTGACCTATACTTGCTGCTTTTGAGCTATAGTGATAAGAAAGATCACCTCACTGTTGAAGAATTTACTCAGTTTTTGAAGATAGAGCAGAAGGTAAGATGCAAAACAAAATTGATTAACACTCCAAATCATAATAAAATAATCCCATTTGCCTTTTACATTCCGTTTTTATCTCGAAAACATTTATCAAAAAACAATTATCTAATACTTGGACACTTGAACATATTGACATCTATACTTGTGAACAGTGAGACCAGAAAACGTTTTATGAATCGGAGCTGAATAGATTTCATTTCTTTTATTTTGAGCACTCTTTTATTTTCTTCATTTTCTCTAGACACTTATGCAATTCGAAAATGTCACAACTCTTATCTACACATTTCCAGAATGCAAAGATTTTGTTTGAAGCTGGCAGTCTAAATAATTCAATTATTTCTTATTCAGGAAATAATTTAGCTGCTGGAACTCATTTTCTCCCATCAGATGTATATGTTGACAGATCCCTTCGGTTTGTCTGTCTCTAAAGAGAAAAATAAATTTTGATTGCGTCACACAGTGAGGTGTTCCCAGAAAGAGAGAATGTATTGGTTACTAATGTTTTATAGCAAAAGAAGAACAGGAAGTTTCTGTTCCCTGCCGAGCTATGGATGCAACTCACTGATTATAGTACCTTCTCAAACAGTTTTGGGACATGGTGGCTCAGTAGGTAAGGCAGCTGAGTTTGTCGATCGGAAGGTCTGCAGTTCAGCAGTTCAAATCTCTAGTGAGGGATCCCTAGTTAATGGGGTGAGCTCATGTTACTTGTCCCAGCTTCTGCCAACCTAGAAGTTTTGAAAGCACGTAAAAATGCAAATAGAAAAAATAGGGACCAGTAACAGCGTTCCGAGCGCCTTTGGCATTTAGTCATGCCGGCCACATGACCACGGAGATGTCTTCGGACAGCGCTGGCTCTTCAGCTTTGAAACAGAGATGAGTGCGCCCCCTAGAGTCAGAAATGACTAGCACCTTATTTACAAATTATTAGTACACAAGAATGTATTACACAAAAGTGTAACTCAGAATTGAAACAAATTAAATACTTTATTATTAAATCAATGCAGAATGTAAATGTTGTAATAGTATGCAACAATGGAACTTTCAATGGAAGAACATGAAAATTAAATATCATAGAGAAAACTAATATATTTTATCACTGATATATTGCTTCAATCCTGATTGTTAAAGGAGACCATTTTCTAACAAATAAAATCACCAATTCAGATTATTCCTTCATCTTTGGCAACAATGTTCCAGCAATTCTAGAAAATTATATATATTAGAATGAAACAAATGTTAGAAGTTATATTTCTTTTTCAACCTGCAATATTAATTTTTCCCATATAGATGAACTTACAGTATGTTAATTACATTTCATTTTCTCTTTCTCATTGAGCTGCACAAAAACTAAAATTGATTTATTTATTAAAAATGGTAAACAAAAATGTTACTTATTTCTTCTAATGAGTTTTGATGTTTGGGGAGGAAATATGCCTCATAGGGGGTGGGGCTCTTCCTTCTATCTTGCCTATCAGTGAAGAATTATCCCCATCAGCCTAAGTTAACTCCTAGTTTGTGGCTGTTACAAGGCTAGTTTCTGAGAAACCTGCTCTTTCTGAAGAGGTTATTGACTCCGCTGATAGATTATGATTTATGTGGTTCACATGCAGCTATTAACTCCAGAGTTTCCATTAGAGAAAGAGAGCCAAGACAGTTATCAAACATTTACTTTTAATGCAATCAATAAGCAGAAGTTACAATATAGGTGCTTAACACTCCAACAAAAGTTAATTCTCAGTTAAAAGGAAATGAAAAAGCTTCAGAAAAATTCCAATTGAATTTCATGAAAACAGATTTTATAAAAATTGAAAAAAGTGCATTCTGAGGAGTTGACACGCTAAGGTGAGCTTATACAGATTCAAGACCATTTATGGAAGAAGCTCAGAGTTTTCTATGTTCATTATATAGCTGACAAGAAGCTTCTTGGAGACATTGCAGAAAACCATCTTTGTGAATCAATTCCAGCTCTGTTGGAATTAATGCAATATGCCAGATTTCATCAAGATTTCAACCTTATCATAAGTCCAATTGTAATAAAGTTATTTAGGAGGATCTTAATATCCTGCAGTTCTCTAGAAAATCAAAACCGCTGGATTATACAAGTAAAAACCTAATGATCTTCCCTGATTTGCCTTCCAAAATAGTTAGCAAATATGAAGAATTTAATCAACTTTATGAGACAGCAAAACAATATTTTCTTTATCCCATGATTTTTTTCTTTTGCTTGCCTTTGTTGGAAACCAATCTTAATGTAGCTGCCAAATATTTAAAGATAAGGGTTGAAATGCATTCTGATGCCAAAATGCAATAATAGACCTCCCAGTAATTGTGTAAGATTCAAACCCCCCTCCCCCCAATGTATTTTAAAGAATATAATCAGTTCAACAGCAACGAGAGGTTAAATATGTCTCCAGTGATGGTAGTTTTTTTCCTTTTTAGGAATTAAAATTGTACTTGAGATTCCTAGAAGGAAATTTACTTTCTTTAAATCATTGTCCTAAATATCTCCTTCTAGACCAACGATGGCTAGCCTTTTCCGGACCAAGTGCCCAAAACATGCCTGCACCCCCAAAATGCATTGTGTGTATGCCCTACGCATGGCACACGCCCTCACCCCTTGCATGCATGTGTACCACCGCATGTGCCCTGCCCTAGTGTCTGTGCATGTGTTCCCTACACATGCCCTGCCCCCATGCATGCACGCACACCTGCACATGCCCCTCCCTCACGCATGCGTGGCAGAGATCTGAAGACCAGCTGGCCAGTGGGAGGCGTGATTACATGCACAGCAGAGCTGAACTGGGGTGACAGCCCATGTGCCCGTAGAGAGGGCGCTGCGTATTCACCATCACGAATCTAGATCTATATGCAAGAAAAGATGGCAGTAACTATAAAATAGATCCAATCATTAAATAGTATCTCTGCTTTTCTGTACTTTTCAGTTCATTATTTTAAAAATGTGATATAGGTAGTTTTCTTTTATTAACATTTTTATTAGATTATAGAATAGAATACAAACAAAATATGAAAGCAAATAATATGACACAGTGGAGACAAAAAGGGGAAAGAAAGGTGAGGGGGAAGCAGAAAATAAAAAGTATTGACTTCCAACTCTCTCTGTTGTAGTAGAATAAAGCATTAACATCAAACTTCAGCTTTTTATTTTTTCAGAACAATATAAACTAGTCATGTCTATAACAACATATCAATCTAATCAATAGGACCCAAAACCAACGTTTTGTTTTTTTTCTACCTCAAGCACAAAGTCCAAAAGTGGTCTCCATGTAGTCTTCAACTTACAACCATTCAAAGTTACAACAGCACTGAAAAAATAATAGTTTTTCACACGACCATTGTAGCATCCCATGGTCATGTAATCAAAATTCAGATGCTTGGCAACTGACTCTTATTTATGAGCAATGTCCCAGGGTCATTTGATGACTTTTGCAACCTTCTGACAAGCAAAATCAATGGGGAAGCCAGAATTGCTTAACAACCTTGTTACTACCTTAACTGCAGTGATTCTTCTCCCACTGACTGTGGAAAGAAAGGTCATAAAATGGGGCAAAACTCATTTAACAAATGTATCCATTAACAATGGAAATTTTGGATTCAGTTGTGGTTGTAACTTGAGGACTACCTGTATCAGCCAGCCAGGTATACAGCTATATAAATGTGAGTTAATAAATAAATAAATAAATTTATGCCATGTCTGCATTTTAGCACATGCTTTACTTTTGCAAAGAGGGTGAGTAGCTAATCCTATTTAATATGCTAATTTTTATTACATTTTGAGCCTTATAGGTGGAGGCATTACACATACTTGCATAGTATTCATTATTTCTATTGAAGTTTTTTCATTTTATTTTTTCTAATGCCCTTTGGATGCTCGTCAGAAAAGAGCTGGTCCTTCAATTATCTTTTCAAAAATATAACATTTTTATTTACTAGAGCTATATATTCAGCATATGATTTGATAATAGGTCATTGTGTCCTTGCACACCAAAATCTATTTCTATTAATGTTATGACTATCACTAGTCTTTGATTTCTGATCTAGAAATAGTTTCCATTGTGTTCAGAGTGTTTTATTTAAAGCAAATTAGTACTGGATTATAATCTAATTCCTATTCTCTAATTCCATTCTAGTCAGACAAATTGAAAAATCCAGTTTATTGATTTCCCTTGTTTTCCTTGAATTTAAGATAACCTTTTGTAACACTGTATATATTTTTCTGATATCTTTCCCTTTGTTTTCCTAGCTCTCCTCAATTATAATAAAAAAATTAATACAAAATTCAATTGAATAAAAATTCTGAATCTACAAATATGCACAATATGGTTTTAAATTGATGAAAGTAAGTTGTGTTTGTGCCTTTTATCCAACTAAGCATATTGTTGAATAAATTGCACCATTGATGATAACGAATTTGTTTTCTCAGGTTTATTTATGAGACAGAACATCACAATGGCATAGCAGAATTACTGGAAATATTGGGAAGGTAAACTGCTTAATAGTTATGCTTCTTAATAAATACTGCTGTTTAAACTTAAAGCTTTATGGGTTTTATAAAGAGTAACAATGGATCTTGGGCTGAACAAAAAATAAATATTTTACATAGCTTCTGTCAGTTATAACTGAAAAAGTCTGTCACTGGAATTGATGTAGCAAAATGGGGTAGTGCTTTACCATTACAGAAATCTGGGAAATAATTCCTAAATTATTGCCTTTATTTGTATTTGTAAGATATTTGAGAAGTCTAACAAAAGCATTTGAATGAGAGCACATTTTAAAGCTAATGGAAGAGTATGTTTTTCTTTCAAGAAAAAGAAGTTGAAATGTAGCAATACAATACATTTTCTAATTCTAAAACACTTTTTTCTTCTTCAGTATAATCAATGGATTTGCCTTACCATTAAAAGAAGAGCACAAAATTTTCCTTCTCAAGGTATTACTACCTTTGCACAAAGTAAAATCACTCAGTGTCTATCATCCACAGGTAAATAGTTTGATGTGTACTTGTTTTTGTATTATTGATAAATTATATAACTGCAAATTTTAAGTAGGAAACAATGAAATGATGATTTTTAACTCTGAAAATGTATGTGTTTTTTTTACTTAGTTGTTCAGTTGCTTTGTTTAAGTCGAAGATTTTTTAATTTCAAGCATTTTAAGCTTTCTCAAGAAAACTGCTAAGATGAATATGCACTTCTTGGATAAGTAATAAAATGCTTCTTTGTGAGTATTTTCTCCATCCTTAGTTCTTAAAAATAAATAACAAGAGCAGTACGGTGGTTTAGAGGTGAAGATGCTTGCCTCCCACTCAGAATGTTAAAGAGTTCAATGTTAGGCAGTGATAGATATTTCTCTATTAGGGTGCAAAGAGAAAATATCTGCTGTGAACTCCACATAGATGTCGGGAAGATCATAAAAAGAAAAATATATGCAATAACAGCCTTAGCGTTTTTCTAACAAGAAGGAAAGTGATGTGCATTTTCATGCGGACACAGTTTCACGTTCTAATGATTACCTGTAGAATATAATTGAGATTGTAACCGTCAATAGTGTTTCATACAGCTTCATTTATTTGAATAACATTGTAGATTACTACTGCTTCATTGGGGAATATACCTTATTTGAAGTGATAGAAGTTCATTGTGTGATTATAAAGAAATATGCTTCATCTAGTGGAGTACAGAAATCAAAATCTTTGTATGTTAGTAGCTACAGCTTGGTAGGAGTAGAGCATGGAGTCTAGTGTAGAATGTGTAGTGTAGAATGTAGGTAGAATTAATGCCCCAAATTGATCCGTTGCTAGTAAGAACATAATTAACTGTACTAATTAATGAATAGTACTGTACTTACTTATATAACAGGAGAGAAAGAAGTTGAAATAAATGCCTAATATTTTTTAAAATAATTTTATTCTCTAACAACTTCCAAGTGGAACCAGAAGTTCTCAAACTGTCCATTTTTGGCTTCTGGAGGCCCTTCAGGGGGATGGGAAGGCCCATTTTCACCCTCCTCTGACTCCTAAAGAGGCAGTGGAGGCTAAAAAATGGGCCTTCTGGAAGTTGGAAAATGGTTGGTTTTTTGCCTCTTGGGGGGGGAAGATCCGTTTTCACCCTCCTCTGACTCCTAGAGAGGCCCTGGAGGCAGTGGAGGCTGAAAAACATCCCTGCTGGGCCCACCCTGACATCATATGCTAAAAGCACCATAGAATTATGGGTGTTAGCACCCAGGTGCCCCTGCACCACCACCACGTTTGGGACACGGTTGGAAAAAGGTTTGCCATCACTGATCTAGAACCTGGAATAGGAAATGAGTTCTATTGTTGAGGTCTGAAGTATAACAAACTACTTCATCATATTCAGCCAACTTTATATATATGGAGATGCATATATAGTACTTTCGGGATTAATATGAACTTTGAGTACTAAACTACACTCACAATCCCAGAAAAAGAGGTTGCCACGGCAAATACGTAAAGTGGCATCACTACGTGAGCAGAAGAAAGTTTTTTACTTACTACAATTCTGGGGCCTCAAAAATGTTGCTTTGAAAAAATCTATGCAGTTATCAAGTTATTTGTACATGGCATTGTTTTCCAGATACTAAGTCATCTTTTATTTTTTATTTTTCCCAGGCATTTTTAAGAACAATTAATTGTTTGTGGTTTTAGATTTTTCTCCAGTGATGATTTTACTTCTATCTTTCAGATATTTCTTCATTGTTATATTTTTCAAACATTCACTAAAAATTTCTCTGAAATTCAGATGATTTTTTTTCTTTTGTGGTCTTTTGGGTTTGAAATTATGTTTTATTTATTCACCCTAGATAAACATTCTATATTGATGTTAGATTTCTATTGAACTACAGCTTAATAACATTATTATCTTCTCTCAATTTAGCTGGCTTACTGCGTAGTTCAGTTTTTAGAAAAGGACAGCACACTTACTGAGCCAGTAAGTCTAGTTTTTCTTCTTCCTTTTAAAAATATTATCTAATTATATTTAAACAGCATATTTTAAAATTTGTGATCTTATTACTTTGGCATCTGCAACAGCTAACTTGCACAGTGCGCTATTCATATCATGTTCAGAATGGTACAGCTTGAACAATTTAAATTGAAAGACAATGTACCTTTAAAAATTAGAGTTCAAAGAATAATATATGTACATATAGTTCTGGTTTTAATTACTACTATAAAAGTGGTCATATTAATTAGCAAACATAGACACACGTTTTATTTTTAAATTTCTTTTTTTGGACTGCATTGTTTCAGAAGAAAATTGAAATAATAAAAGATACCAGAGTAATAAAATAAATTTTATTATTTCATAATACATCCCAACATGTAATTATCTTAGAGGCAGTAATTCTCACTCACTCAGTTTTGTTGTGGAAAAAATAGGAGGAGGGTGGAATATTATATATGTTCCTTAAGTTATTTGTAAACACAATAAAGGTAGAATGCAAATAAATATACATAGAAATAAGTATTGTTTATATAGGCAATAAGCCAATGAATATTAGTTATTATTAATTAATTACTGGTTTTAAATATTGTACTATTTGGATATTTTAAAAAGAATTAATAATAGACATTTTAATCACCAGAAACCCCAATCACTATGCTGTATTTCTCTTAGCTGACTTGGTTTTATTTTCTGCACATACACAAAGAAGTTCTAAATAAGAAAATGATATTTCTCACTTGAATAAACAGTACTCTTTCTTTGTAAAAATTTCAAAACTTTGTTCAGTCATGTTTGCTGAAGTCAGTACTTCAAACTAACGAGTCAAAACATCAAAAGTTTCCTTGTAATGCCCTATTCACCGGTTATAAGAATGCATTATATATGCATTAATAATATGTAAGAATAATATTTATGGCAAGCAATTAGAAACCTAGATATTTGCATATTTTATTTTCAGGTGGTGATGGCGCTACTCAAATACTGGCCAAAGACTCATAGTCCAAAAGAAGTTATGTTTTTAAATGAATTAGAAGAAATTTTAGATGTTATTGAACCAACTGAATTTGTGAAGGTTATGGAACCTCTTTTTAGGCAGCTAGCAAAGTGTGTCTCAAGTCCACACTTTCAGGTTGGTCATTTTAATACATTTAATTCTGTGTTGGGTTTTTTTAAAAAAAATTAACATGGCATGCCAATAAATTATTAGTCACTTTGAATTACAGATAATTTTAATGACCACTTGTTCAGTGACTGTTTGAACTTGCAACAGTGCTGGATGAGTGGTTGTTACAACTGGTCCTTGAAGTTCTGGTCATGTAGCAGGCCTGCAGTCATATGATTATGATCTGTGTGCTTAGCAACCAGCTCAGATTTCTGACCAGAACAGCATCTTGCAGGCAAAGGATCATGATTTGTGATATATCTGGCCGGCTTCCCACAAGTTAAGACAATGGAGAAACTGGCAGGGAGTCTGAGGTCATGATCACTTGAGGCCTTGCGTAAAGCAGGTAACTGGAGATTGCTGGAACTGCTGTCACTAAGTGGCATGGTCACATGATAATGTGCTTTATGACTACAAAATGTAGTGACAGAAATACTGATAATACCAATTATCATTAATTTAGGATTGCCTTTATGCTTTGTAAATATATTGCAATACAGCATGCTGCAGCTTTCCCAAGGCAAACTCATGGCAGAAAATGTGTTAGATATAAGTTGTGAAGGCCTTTTTTGTGACATTAGCAAAAACAATATTGTCAGTAGTTCTGACACGTCGGTGAGCATTAGATAGTTGAGTAGTGGCAGTTCTAGCAGCTACCAATCACATACCACCATCTATATACAATAGACATTGCATGCAGAGAACAGATGAACTGTGTTGAGTCTATGATACTCAAGAAATAGCTCAAATAAGATCAAAGCACAAGCACATCAACAAAAAGAGACTATAGTAGACATTCTGTGGTTTGTATAAGTTGCTAAATGGCTAACTTCGTCATGTACCTTAGGTGGCAGAACGAGCACTATACTACTGGAATAATGAATATATTATGAGCTTAATCAGTGACAATGCAGCTAAGATTTTACCTATCATGTTTCCATCCTTGTATCGAAATTCAAAGACTCACTGGAACAAGTAAGAATCTTTCTGTATATTTCTTGATACATAAAATTGAACACCGCTCAGTTGGAAGACTTTTTATAAATTATGATAGTGTTTGTGTAGTGCCCTTGAATTTCCCATGAATATAAAGAACATGAGACTATTCCTTCAATACAATCAGTGAAGCTAAGGGACTGAGCAGATGTGCAGATCCTTCCACTTGAAATTTGTTCTGAATTTTCAGCTCATCTTCAAGAGCTGACAAATTAAAACAGACAGATTAACAGCTGAAAGGGACTTTGTAGGTCATCTAGACCAAACCCCTGCCCAAATTTGACATTGGCACAACATACAAAAGGCTTAAGTATCGGATTAACATGAGAGTATTTCTACACTACTATCTGCCAAATGCTCAATACAAATGGGCATGCGTGTTCATCCTGACCGCCAAATTTACTATTTTAAAAATGTTATTATATTTATTAATTTTATTTATATGTTTTATAGGCCATTCCATAATCAATTCTGGCATAAACCCCTCAAATCCAAATTTTGTCTTCCAGTATAACAAAAGGAATATCTTCTGGTAGATAATAGGTTATGTGAATAAGAATGTATGTAGAACTTTCAGCCATAAAAGAATGTTTTACGTAGAAGAGAGGAAATAAAAATTGTTTCTCCTACAAGCTTCAAATAAACTAAGAATTATCTATAGCCGTGGTGGCGAACCTATGGCACGCTTGCCACAGGTGGCACACGGAGCCATATTGGTGGGCATGTGAGCACAGGGATAAAGTA
>JANHFP010002576.1:78985-91081 GCA_032468135.1 Calamaria suluensis | reverse complement strand
TTTGCCATAGCTTTTCTCCCAAGGAGTAAGCGCCTTTTAATTTCTTGGCTACAGTCCCCATCTGCAGTGATCTTGGAACCCAGGAAAAGCTCACTGTGGGTACGGTGTACTTTTGGTGATGTGCCAAATATACTTTTTGCAATTATGGCCAACCTTTGTCTCATCAACTAATAACACATTTTTCCACATACTTGTCAGACTTGATATAGGTTTTTGTAAAATGTAGTCAGGCTTGGATTTTTCATTTTTCTTTGTAAGCATATGTTTCTGTCTTGCCACCCTACCCCATTGCCCAGACATACGAAGAATATGGGAGATTGTTGTCACATATAGTACATAATAATATGTAAATAATAGTACATAATATAGTACATAACCAGCACTTTCCAGAAATTCCTGTAGCTACTTTAACATAGACCTCTTGGTAGTCTCTCAGATCAGTTTTCTTTTTTCATCAATTATGGAGGAACATCCAGTTTTTGGTAATGACAGTGTTGTATATTTTCTCCACTTGTTCATGTCTGTTTTCATTGTGTCGCATGGTATATCCAATAACCTGGAAATTTTTTTGTACCCGTCTGACTAATACCTTCCAACAGTGCATCTTTGATGCTTTGAAAAGTCTTTACAGATTCTGACTTTTGTACATCTTCTATGTTACACTAAAGATGTTTTGATCATCATACTTGATATATTCTTCATATGAGAGCCTGTTTAGCACTGAATGTTCACTAGCAGACTACAAGTTCTAATCCTGCCCTAAACGCAAGCCAACCTAGTGTCTTTGGACCAGTCATTTCCTTTCAGTCCTAGAAAGATGGCATACTATTTCCAAAAAGATTTCCCAACAAAACTTAATCGACTTGTCTATCTATATGACAGCAGTCAAGTCTGACTGAAAGAAACACATCCAGACAAAGGTCCCTCATCTCCTGCTCCTTTTATTAAAAGTGAAAAATGCCAGGTTGACTTTCGTTTCATTAATAATTTTCCTAATGGTGATTGCTGAATACTTCTGGGAAGATGGTAGTTCTATGTTTTCTAGTATGTTAGACATTTTTTTATGAAATCGTTCATCTTATTTTTCCTTTTCCTTGCTAGCTACCACTTGGAATTTATCTAGAATTTATCCTAGAAAACATTTTATCATCCAGATGAATAATGTGAGCTCTGTATCACATGTTCAAACCCATCTTATTTCATCTTTTATAGTAAGTTAATTCTTGAGTCAGAATTTTCTTACAAAGTCAATCTCAAAATTCCATTTGCTTTAGATAATTATTTGACCATCCTTCTTTCCATTCTCAGTCATTATTTTAGAACATCACTCCATATCCTGTATCTCCTTCAAGGATTTGCTTCTAATTTTTAAGAGGTTTCAGCCAGTCTCATGTCCATTCTTTTGTTATTGGGAAGCAGACAAAAGATTACTGTTGCGTCATAGTTAGTCATACTTGTAATCAAGCTGTGCTATTCTATGATGAGGAATTTGGGGTATAAGAATCTTTGCTCTGAAAGGGAGGTAGAATTTGAAAAAGCAGGGTTTTTCCCCCATCTATACATCTCTGAACCACTTCCCAAATTCAGGGATGCAGCTGACTATTCCCCCACTGGTGTGAATTTCAGAGACCATAATGAAGAACTAGTTACTGACCTGAATTGTGGTTCTTCAAGTGGTCTTTTGTGAATTCACACAGCCTACTATCCATCCCTGTTAGGTGCTGTGCATCACTGGTTCTGAGGATATCTCCACAGCAACTAACAGAATCAGCAGAAACCATTCCCAGTGCATATGTAGTGGGCAAGATGGCAGTTTCCTGCCAAATATTCTAACTCTGGGATATGTTCAACTGCACAGATACAGAACACATTGGTGTGTATTCACAGAATTTGTAAGTATTATATTCCTCATTGGATCCTTTAGTTTCTGTTTTAGCGAATGGAAACTTCCATTTGCTTTGGGGGCTTTTTGTGAATATATGCACTGCAAAGCCTGAATCTGTTTTGAATCTATCTATATTACTTTACAGGACAATACATGGCTTGATTTACAATGCTCTGAAGCTCTTCATGGAAATGAACCAAAAATTGTTTGATGACTGCACTCAGCAATTTAAAGCAGAAAAACTTAAGTGAGTTTCTTCTTAACATGTCCTCATCTTTATTTATCATACTTAAGACCTGTGAAAATATCCTGTTCATTATAAATTTTGTATTGCACGTAGATATATGTACTCCTCAATCTATAACCACAATTGAACCCCAAATTTCTGTTGCTAAGTGAGACAGTTGTTAAGTGAGTTTTGCCCCATTTTATGACCTTTCTTGCCACAATTGTTATGTGAATCACTGCAGTTAAGTTAATAACATGATTGTTACATGAATCTGGTTTCTCCATTGACTTTGCTTGTCAGAAGTTTACAAAAGGTTATCGCATGACCCTGAGACACAACAACTGTCATAAATATGAGTCAGTTGACAAGCATCTGAATTTTGATAAGGTGACGACAGGGATCCTGCAATGGTCATAAATGTGAAATGGTCATAAGTCACTTTTTCAATGCCATTGTAACTTTGAACAATCATTAAATGAACTGCTGTAAGTCAAGGACTATCTGTACACACTATTTATTCAATGGTAAGTGAAAGCAGTCTTGATTCAAGATAGAATGGCTTTTGAGACGAAATTCTTAAGAAAAAAATTACAATTAATATTCAGTGTCAACTTTAATTAATCTTAGCTGTTTTAAATCTTCTATTTAGTTGTTACATTTTTAACATTTTATTTTTACACCAGAGTTCCTCTGTGAGGACATACTTATTTATTGAATTTATATTGCCGCCTCTTCAACCATAGCATAAAAAACAACATAACAAACAACATGTGCAGAGAACAATAGACTTTATATGAAACTGAAAGGGAAGGGGGAATTGGATTGTTACCAGGTATGGGACAACTGGTATAAATGGATTCAAAATAAGTTCAAAATTAAAATGGATTAGGACAAACAGATTAGAGAATACATATATATTGAGAAAATATCAATTACTATTAAAATTAGGTGAAGACTAAGCTGCTGATGTAAACGTTGGGTATGGAAGAAATATAAAACAAAGATTTTAATATGTATTGTATATCATTGCTTTTTTTTCTTTTTTCTTTTTTGTTTCATGTATATATGTTGTATAGGATGTTGTAGTGTTTAGCTGTTAATATGTTTTATAAATGTTCGCAATATTTTTTTTGTTTTCGTTTGTTTATTAAATTCAATAAAGAATATTTTTTTTAAAAAAACAAACAACATAGGTGACCCCTAAATGTCAAATAAATAAACAAATAGATAAAAGTCTGAGATTTTTTTTCTCAATAAATTCCAAAATCCCAAAAAATACATTGTGAGAAAACATCTCATCTGTCACCAAGACTGCCAGGATTCCAGTTTGTCAAACAATCTCAACTGCTTTTCATGCTTTCCCATATTAAAAGTAGTAGTAAAACAAGCAATCAGTTTGCAAAAAATATTACTCTTCTTAGCTTCCAAGTTCAAACATCTTTGGAGAATAAAATTCAAATAATTTCTTAAGTTATATGAATAAAGAATAGAGTAGTACATTCTTCAGAATCATCAAAGAAAATTTTGAGCATATTAAGAACAGATCATATTTATTCATTATATAACATAATATATTGCTTAACACTAAACAAAGTTTTGCTTGAAAGATATAGCCAATGGATTGATACTATAATTGTCAGTTAGACAATAGAATAACAGAGTTGGAAGGGACCTTGGGGGTCTTCTAGTCCAAACCCCTGCTTAGGCAGGAAACCCTACACTACTTCAGACAAATGGTTATCCAACATCTTAAAAACTTCCAGTGTTGGAGCATTCACAACCTCTAGACGAGTTTTTGTTCAAAAGTACAGAAGAATTTAAAAATAGCAGTAGCGCTTAGACATATACTGCTTTATAGCCTTCTCTAAGCGGCTTTACACAATTAGCATATTGCCCCCAACAATCTGGGTCGTCAATTTTACCAATCTAAGAAGAATGGAAGACTGAATCAACCTTGAGCCAGGGAGATTCAACTGCCAAATTGCAGGCAGCCGGCAGGCAGCAGATGTAGCTGTAAAAATGTTAAACTTCTCAAAGAATGTATTTTAAAAATTCAGTTTAATATGAATTGTTATATTTGTTTTATGTTGCCTGCCCACACATGCTTCGTACTTTAAGTTAAGAAAATGTGGAAAGTGGAGAGAAAAAAGCAAATCGGAGCAATTGTATAGCTGATTATAAGAAGTGTGTGTGTGTGTGTGTGTGTATTTAAATCTCTACTTCCTGCCCTATTTTCCTCTGGGATTTTTGTTTATCCAATATAAACAAAAATAAATGTGAAAAGTTCCCATATTTCCTATCATTTTAATGTTAATTTAATTCCTTTATGTTCATTAAGCATTGCTAGTATGTGTGAATGTTCCTTTTCTCCCATAGGGAAAAGCTAAAAACAAAGGAACGGGAAGAAGCTTGGGTCAAAATAGAAAATCTAGCCAAATCAAATCCTCAGGTAAGGCGTTCAGAAGATGAATATTTTAATTTAGATCTCACTGGAAGAATAAAGGTTGCCGAAGTAACATTTATTTACTTTTTTATAGAAATGTAGCTTTATATTTGTATCTCTTAATGACTTCCATTGACCTTAGGAACCTTATGTTAGCCTAGAATCTGTCCCCCTCCCCCCCAAAAAAAATAAAAAAAATAAAACAGATTTCACCATTCTTGCTCTGCAGCATTTGGAATTCAGAATATCATTTTATCCTAGCTACACATAACATAAATCTATAGCAATAGAAATTCTTAGTTATTTTCTACTATTTCTTTATTGCCGTAATTAGAAATAACCAACAAGATCATTTTCCTTTACTAAATAACCTTTTAAAACTATCAAAGTTAATGGCCATGACAATATCTCTAATAATGAAATTCCATAAATTAAACATTATTTGAATTTCTTCCTTTTAATCTCCCTGAAGCTTTGTCAAAATCGAGTTACAATTTATTTCTGATTTGAAGCCAAAATGCTTTGTTCAGCCAAATGTGGACTGATGTTAACATTTCTGGCAATGAAGTGCCTGAATTGTTGTACCTTCTAACAATTTTAAGGATCTAAGATTTGCTATATAAAAAAAAAATCTGACATAACTTTTTGTATTTGGTTAGTACTCAGTATATAGTGACACCTCTCTAGTGAGCAGTCCTGTTGCAATGGAAACAGATGGGCCTTTAACTGAAGACATGCAGGTGCTGACAAAGGGAGTGAAGGAAGAATCTCGTCCGGTAAGCATGTACAGGTAGTCCTCCAGTTAAGATAGCGTTGGAAGCTAGAATTTCTGTAGCTAAGCAATGCACTTGTAAAGTGTGACATCACCTGAACACTTCACTTAGCTACGGGTCATTCAGTGAATACCTCCCTGCAGCTTCCTACTGGTTTCCAAGAACCAAAATCAGTGGAAAAGCCAGCAGGAAGTTGCAAGTCCAAGGTAGTTTGCAAGAAGGTTAGCAAACAAGTAAGTGGATGCTGCTGGGTAGGGAAGGGTGAGCAAGTGGTGGGGGAGGCATGGCACGAGCACAGCAGGGTTTGAATGGCTATTGCCAGGTGGGAGAAGATGCAAAGGAGCAGTGGGCATGGGGTGGCTGCTGCCAGATGTGTGCAGGTGGTAGAGGGAGGTGTGGCATGCATGCAGGGCTTTCAGTGGCTGCGCTGGATGTGTGAGTATAGCAGGGAGGGGCAGCATGACCTCAGCAACACTTGGGCTTCTGCTGTCCGATAGGGGAGGCTTACTGGTGCATGAGGGTGCATGAGTAACTGGGGAGGGTGCCCAAGTGACGAGAGAAGTGTAGTGGAAGTGCGGTAAGGCTCAGGGAGGATGCATGGGTGGGGGAGATTTATCCATGATACTTGCGACCTTCCCTGCCAGTTTTCCTACTGACTGCATGTGGGGAAGACTGCAGGAAAAGTCGCAAATAGTGATCAGGTGACTACGGGGTGCTGCAATCGGTATAATTGCAAACTGGTTGCCATGTGTCCAGATCATGATCAGGTGACTGCAAGGGTGCTCAGATGGCTGGAACTTTTAGGATCAGTCATAATTACCGCTCTTTCAACACCATTGTAACTTTGAATGGTGACTAAATGAGCGTTTGTTAACTGAGGACTACCTGTAAAGAGAGAGAGAGAAAGAGAAATAGATTACTTCTCCCAAATTTGATTCAGAACAATTTACTCGTAAATTGTACAATTTGTCTCTGAAATTGCAAGAAATTGAAATGAGCAAAATAATTTTATTAATCTTTATATTATCACTTCATTTGCTTGATAGCAGAATGGTTTTAATACATGCTAAATTTGGTCCCACTTTTGTATTTGAATTGAATAATTGTTTATTTATGCTATGGTTTATAAACTAATATACTACTTCTAATTAGTTTTACCCAAGATCATAAAGAAGAAAAGATGGAAAACAACATCATAATAGCTGACCATTTCACTCTTTTGCACAAATAAGTACTAAAATAAATGCTTCTAGTGGGTATAGCATTAAAGGCTTGTCCAAAAAAAACAGTCAAGAATTCCAGGCCTGGGACCCTGGTAATAAGAGTCTCTTAAAATTCTTAAGAGGCAAAAAATAAAGGGGGTTAAAAATACACCCATAACTACTGAAACATGTGTATATGGAGCTATTGAATAAATCATTATTTTAAAGCACTTCTAAACTCTGGTTTATTTTTCATTTGATGACTGATTGTAACTGTGATATCTGAACAAGAATATGTGGTTTGATTTTCTCAGGAGAAAGGAGGGTGTCATTAGCTTTTGTACTTTCTCAGCACAGGTATATGATGTGTTGCCTGTTTATCATCAATTCTTATTGATTTTCAAAAACAAGAGTTAGGGAGCATACAACTGCAAACATTCTTAAATTATGGTTCTTAATGCTATAAAACTTTGTAAGTCTTATTGGAGTGCAGTGCTTTATAAGACTATTTATTGAAGAATATTAAACATTAAAAAGTCATACTGGTGCAGTGGTTAGAATGCAGTACTGCAGGCTACTACTACTGCCAGTTGCCAGTAGTTCAACTCTCACCGGTTCAAGGTTGACTCAGCCTTCCATCCTCCGAGGTCGGTAAAATGAGGACCCAGATTGTTGGGGGCAATATGCTGGCTCTGTAAGTACTGTGAAGCAGTATATAATTCTAAGTGCTACTGTTATTTAAATATTTATTTAACCATTTGGTAAATGGTAAATAAAACTTATGAATGCAACTTAATACAAGTTACACTTGTGTGTAGCCAACAAACTGAATACCAGTGCAGTGCATGAGAATAAAGATTAAGTACAGGAGAGAAGAAACAGATGCTTGTAATCTCTTGGACGCATTGCCTCAAATAGTTCCTATTGATAGGATCTGATAAAATAACTGCCACCACTTACATTACCAGACCTTGAATTTGCACTCTCCTGCCTTCTTCATTAATTTCATGAATTTTGTGGCTATCATAAGAGTCCAGGAAAAGACCCAGCTGACACATACAGCAAATGCCTCCATCCTACACCAAATTTGTGACCAAATACTATAAAATTCTGGCCATAATATATCTCACTATAGTCCTGCTAGATATACCAGAGTCATTGGAGGTATCCATTACCACTCAAAGGTTATTATCACCTACATTATACCAGGTACATGCAAATAGTCCTCTCTTAGCAACCACAGTTGGGGCCAGCAACTTGGGTATAAATTAAATCATAGTCTGTAATTGTATCATGATAATAGTGTAAATGTACTCTGAGGACTTATGTTCATATGGTATAGATTCCTGGTTAATATAACCAGTGCTTCAATGAGAAAGGCTTCAAGATCCCTTTGCTTGCAGACTGTGCCCTGTATATATCTTTAGAGGAGATTTTGTAAATTGCCTGTTGGACATCACCTCTATCCTTGTGGTTTTGGTCAAATAGAGGACATTATCCATAATGAAAATCCCATTTAAATGGTAATCTCATTTAAAATGAGACCAAGGGCAAAATACTGACAGCAGTTGAATTTAAAATTAAATTATTTTCTTGCACTGATATTTCTAACTGTCAGCAACCAAGTTGTTGTCAAAACTTAGAAATAAATATTTAAATTCCTAATTGTAGCTTTGGGTTTTTTTGTTTTGTTTTGTTGTGACAATTTTACATCTAATACTCTTATTAAACAGTCTTAGTATTTTATTGTTATTTTATTGTATTTTATGACACACTGTATGTTATGACATGTGATTACAACAGTAAGCTTATTTTATATGGTATAAAATGGAGCAAATAAACTTTGTACTGGAATGGCTTCCTGGAGAATCGGAAACAAACAGAAACAATTTCAGGGGAATGCCATAGGATGTATGGGAAAATCCAAAAATTACAGGAGACCAGGTGTTTTTCTCCTATTGAAATCTGCTTTCTTTTGATGCTTTTTCATTCTTGTTTAAATCAAAACAAGTTTTAATGTTTGATTTTAACTTTTTATGTTTTAACTTAGATGTAGCTGTAAGCCACCCAGAGTTACCTTGTGGTAGTGGGTGGCCCATAAACTTTATTAATTAATTAATAAATAAAAAGCAGGCACTTTTTGATGTAAGAAATCTCTGTTTTCTTTAAACATTGCTTTTTTTATTTCAGGGACAGACTGAGCAAAAAAGGGAACGTTCTATGGTACGGCGCAAGTCTGATTTGCCTCAGGATCTCTATACCATGAAAGCCTTGGAGTCTCATTGCCGAGCTGAGGAGCTACTAACACAGGATGGGCATTAGACTAGTCAAGTGACATCTTATTTGGAGAAAAACAATTTTTTTTCTGGACTCTGTTCCACAGTAGAGAACTTACCTTTTTTTGTGCCATACTGATCAGTTACACACAAGTCAAAGCTTTTGTTCAACCCCATTCTGTTAGGCAATAATTTCAATAATACAGTGTAAGCAGCTCAAGATAAGTAGTTCAAACAATGGTGAATTACCTAATTCTGTAATAAGAAACTTGAGTTGATTAGTATTAAAGACATTTTCTTGGTGCTGTTGGCATAGTACCAACCAGTGGGAAGCATACATTTTCTCCAGTTATTGTTGAAAGGAGAGCAAATTATCAAGCACTGCTGCTGAGCAACCACTCAGTTATTTCAGGCCTCTTCAAACATAATTATTTGTATATTAAAAGCAGCTCTATATAGAAAAAGGCATGAAACGATAATGTCTATCATGTTTCATATCCGTACATGTGCTAGTAAATTTAAATTGGTTAGTTTCAGGTTTTTGTCCATAATATCCATGTGCATACAATGAAATGCATGTGGGACAATCTACACAGGCGTTCCATGTTTTTTCCTATTTCGATCAGCTTATAATGAGGATATGATGAAGTGACCTTGCATGGCTTTTCTTATGCAAGTCCACTGAAATAATGAAGGTTGCACAAGATCAGTGCCAGATGAAGGGAGCCTATTTTCTTTCTCTCTTTCCTCTGTCCATCTCTGCCTGCCATTAATACCATGGCAATGGTCAAATTTCTCAATTCATATGTAACTATTGAGCATTTTGTAAATCTGAGGAGAAAAATACCTGAAGAGAAAAAAAATTGCATTACTGCCTTGAGATATTCTGGCAGTTTGGAAAGTTATTAATTCTTTATTACAGAATGGTAATTTTCATGACAATCTTAATCACGTCTAATTTCTAGAGAAATGGTTAAATCCAAATTTGGTTCCAGACAGAAGACACCATTGGTTGAGTACTTTGTATGGATTGAAGCCATATTTTCTGGTCCGTTAGTATGAAGTACAAAATTGATATTTTGGAACTGAGCTGGTAGAAAAGTTGTGCTCCTAAAAATAAAAATATGTCTGCCTTGGCTAAAAGTAAATAGCATTTTTAAAGTAATTGCATATATTTTTTTGGTTTCAGAATTATTATTTATCAAAATGGCTTTCCCATTTTTCTTTTCTTTCTTTTTTTAAAGTTTTTAGTGTATGGAATATGTTACCTGCTAAGAATCCTTACAGACATCAGGACATAGATTATTTTGAATACATTTCCCTGGATGTTATTGTTTAGAGAAATGCATTTTAGAAAATTTAGCAAAGACCAATTCCCTCTAATGGCATTCCAATAGTTTCAGATACAAATTTTAAAAGCTGAGAAGTTAGCTATAGTAATTCTGCTGTCAGTATATATTTTGATGAAGTAAGTGTCTAGAACATGCACACCTCAAGAAAAAAAGAAAATCCATCTGTGTTACTGTTGAACTTCAAATGCTGCTCTGTATTCCAAAACATTGCTTGCATGTTATGAGTTTTCTTTTATCTCTTCTAGATGGGAAAGCACAAATAAATTTTCAAAAAAATGTATTGTGCTTTGTCTTTTATATTTGCTTGCTCTCAAGGTAGCTAGTATTTTAGACTTTAGTATCTCAAGAGCAGTTTCAGAATTCAGTTTAGAATTAATTACTTTTTTTTCTTATCTCTACCACTAACAAAATTTGCAATTTCTTTAAAATAGTTATTTTAACTAATATATCTTGATCCATAATAAATACTTTACAAAGCAGGCATTTTGCGACCAGGGTCCTGGTTGGTCTCAAATATGAAATGTCCAAGGTAAATTGTGAAAATTAAGAATAGATTGTATCAGGTGAGAATGATGGGAATTAGTTATAAGAAAAAACTGAATATAAATACCACTCCAAGCTCCAAACAAAATACCTATTTTTTGTGAAAATACCTGTTAAACTTGAAAATAAATAATATGCTTTGCCATAAATAAATACAAATAATTAAAAGCAGTTTAAATATGTCTTCTCCATTTTAATGAGAGGAAGGGTGCTTTTATAATTGCATAAAGCAATGTCTGTATGTATTTTGATATGCCATTGTTTGAACTTCCCATCTTTAGCTGATAATTTATCGAATATCTTCTTTATAATTTGACTGTTCAGTAGGTTCATGAAAGAGGGCTTTGAGAAGAAGCAGTCTAATTTTAACCTGGGGAATGGGGGATTGAGAAAATATTGTATATCAATGTTTGGTTGACTGTGTAACGCTCAGCACATAAGATCTTTCACTGTCTAAATTTTACTTTTGCTCTTTACTGAAGATAAACATTCACCAAAAATTAACTATTCTGGAGCATTATTGCCATCACAATTTGTTCTAGAAATATCAGGCTAGTTCACAAACTTGCCTAAGCAATACTAAGATTTAGTGGTATTCATTTGTTTGGCTTCCTTCTTATCACCATGTTATGCTCTATACAAGTTATGTATTAAATTATTGTTAAAACATACATCCCAAATAAAGTGTACAAATAAAAAACAGTTTTGGTGATTGTTACTCTTCATAAAGTTCAGTGTTACCTATCTTCCCATGTTCTCCAGAACCTTATGCCTGTACATCAGGAATGTCAAAAGAATATTACAAGTGTCTTCTTTTGTGTGGCTTTAGTATGGCTTCATTTTAATATTGTACATACATTGTACTTTGTTTTATTGTAATGAGTAATAAAAATGTAGACTTCATATTTTGTACAGAATGGTCCTATGTACAGAATAAAACATTCCTAGAAACAGCAAAAAAATAGGTAAGTGGCACAATTTTTCTTTATACCTGTATCTTTATGCTTTAGTGGAATGCTATGTTAATGTACCAACATATTTTTAATATTTTGTAATTTGGATTTTTTGTTCAGACATTGTTTATGGAAAAACTTCATACACCTGCCATTTAATATGCTCTTTTATCTAGTTTTTAAATTCTATAAATGGTGTATTCTATGGATTAAATAAAGAAGAAATGGAATTTTACCTGCTCATCATAACACTGCTTTTAGCCCTAATATAGAACATTGTAAAGTGAATGGGGATTACATAAGCATCTAAGAAATACTGAGCAAACATCCAATTTTATAGAATATCCACTCAAACTTCCATATGTTAGAATAGAATAAGAGTTGGAAGGGACCTTGGAGGTCATCTAGTCCAACCCCCTGCCCAGGCAGGAAAACCTACA